>VZTV01029512.1:6516-19323 GCA_013400875.1 Anhinga rufa
ATTTGCAAACCATTCAGTAAATCCCAACTGCTATGCAAAAGGTAAGTTCTATATTTACTTGCTTTTAGCAACGCATGAAATGCTGTGGGATAATTATTTAGAATACGCATTTTATCAGTATTTGTGTTAACATAAGTTTAAATTTCTTTTAAACAGTTATGATGGTTAACGGTGATCACAGAATAGGAATATTTGCTAAAAGAGCCATCCAGACTGGTGAAGAACTGTTCTTTGACTACAGGTTGGTAGATAGATTTTGTAATTTCTTCCTAGCATAGGCTGGACTAGCTTTCAGTATTTCTGCCCAGCTCGTAATTAATTACTGTGTCTGCCTCCTTACAACATCAGGTCTCAGCAGCTGAGAAGCAGTCCCCTTGCAGTTTTTTTTTTTTAAGCCAGATACTGCCTGACTTGAGCAAATCACCCGGTTAAGGACCCTGCAAAGTTTAGTGACAAAGAGGGAACGCCTGCACAACTTTTCCAGGCAGACCTCCATGTTAAACTTCATCTGGTGGGGTTTCTTAGGTAGCAGTATTGGTTGTCTCTCCCGTTATTTGGAAATGGGGAAGAAGTATTCTTACGTTATCAGAGAAGTGCTTGCTAAGATTGTGTTCATACTTCCCTCCCAAATCATCTCACTGAAGAAAACTAAGCTGTCCAGTGATGATACTGTGTAAGTCAACCTTGAGAAATGCAGTTGCTTTCCACTAGCTAAAATGACCTTTAGCCTTGTGTGACATTCAAGGTGAAAAAGTGTGGAATTTCAGCGTTTTGTGTCCTCCTGGCCAAACTCCGGTAAAAGCAGTTTCTTGAGGGGTCAGCGCTGTTCTGCAAATTCACACAAGGAATGAAGACCCCAGCTAGCGCGGGAACTATGGGAAATCTGGGGCTATCCCAGGCTGTAGCGCTGTGCTGCTGCCAGAACACCACCGCGGAAGTGTTCAGTGCTACTGGGGTTTATTTTTGTTCTTATTTTTTTAAATTTCAGATACAGCCAAGCTGATGCCCTTAAGTATGTGGGCATTGAAAGAGAAATGGAAATCCCTTGACACCAGCTACCTCTTCTTTTAAACAAACAGCTGCCTTATCTTCAGGAATTTCTAGTACTGTGGGCAATTTTAGAAAAATAAAAATGATGCAATTTGAAATTCTGTATTTGCAAAGTACTGTAACAGTAATTTATAGTAACAAATTTAAAAAAAAAACCAACTTTTTATTGCCTTCTCACCAGCTGCAAAGTGTTTTGTACCTATGAACTTTTGCAATAATGTGGTGTGGTACATTTTTTTCAACCTTGAATAAAAGATACTTGAACTTCTTCATTTTTACTGGAACCGAGTTGGAATTTTGTGTCAGCCAGTTATGGTAGCAATGTGAATACCTACTTCCAACTTGTAAGCAAAGGTAACTCCATACTTTACTGCTAACTCAGGTCACATTTAAGATTAACATGAAGACACGAACAGCGTAAGAGACGTCAGTCAGGCTGACTGCGGGAACTTCAGCATCCACTGCCTAAGTAAAATAGTCACGGCCTTGCAGTTTTCACGCACCCCTGGCTTGAAGCTCTATTCATGTCCTCTGAAGTGCTGGTTGCCGTTTAGGAACTCCTACAGTTGCTGCCACAGCTAACCACTAGTCACAGTACCAGCTGCACTTCATTTATTTTTAAGGTTTATCTCTACTTCTGCTAAGTCTCAGCAGTCCTTAGTCTTAGCAAGGGGTCTGTCCTTCAGCAGTAGATGCATTTAATGGGAGGGGGAAAGGGTTCCCCCCAAAAAACCAGAACAGCTGTCTTTTCTGCAACAAACCTTACTTTCAAGACAAAGGTGTGGTAGAAGATAATCCAGCTGCCCAAGCAGGTGCCATGAATCTCTTTACTCTGTGTGGAAATAATACTGATGAGGACACACTTGCATCACTTGAGAGGGGACTGTCAGTGATGCTCCAATAAACTGGAACCCTCAACAGTGGTTTCTCCAAAGCAGCAAACTGAGTGTAACAGTAATTACATGTACACTTCTCTTCCGTATCAACCAGCCCAAGGCCGTTTATGCTGTCTCTCTCGTTTATCTGTAAGCAACCACTAGTTTGCTTATTGGCAGTTACTACCTCTTACATACTACAAAAGTTCTATGTTTTTCTCCAAAATTGTTTAGGTTAGAGCTAGCTGTAGGCTCTTGTACGGGGCTACCACCTATTTAGCTCTGATTTGCCAGCTGAGCGTGAGCTCCGCAGCCCGCTGCCAGACAGCACCCAGTGCCACCTGAGGGGGGAAGGCAGGCACAGGGACGTGCCTTTGCAAAACCGATTTCGAGAAATCCGGTCACTGGCCGTGTGCATTCTGCACCGAGGAGGCTCCAGCTTACTGGCCCTGCGCTGAAGAGCCAAAGCCACGCTGCCTGCTTCCGTGCTCTCAAGTACAGCAGTCAGCTGCCACCTTGCTCTGTGATGGTCTGACTGAGAAACTAAGAATTCATACCCCTCATCTTACTCACCAGAAGAAAAAAAAAAAAGTCCCAAAGTCAAAACTTATTTCTTCCCTGCTTGGGTAAAGCTGGATTAACAGCAGATGGGGTTTAAAAGTAGAGCCAGCGCACAAAGCAATGCTGCTTTAGCCAGCCATGGGTTAAAGGCCGGGCGTCGAGAGGCAGCTCAGAGCAGGTTATTTCTGGCCTTCCACATGTGACCGTCATTCAGCCTGCTGCTTCTGTCACCAAAGCTGTCTGCTAGAAGGGTTTACAAAAACAACACAAACCCCAGCATCTTGAAAAAAGGAAAAGAAAAAAGGCAGCATCAAACACTCTTATTCTTCTGAATTTCAAAAAGCGATTTGAAAATTGAACAGCAAGGTACGCCTATGCTGGCAGTCTTGAGTGGAATTGAAGGTTTTCCAGAATAGGAATTGCAAGCATGCAAAATCTCAAGTGGGGACAAGCCTTCCCCCCCCATTTTCCAAACCAGTTTGAATCACATCTAATATTGCTCCATAATTCAAGCTGGGAATCCTTTTTTTTTTATAAAATAACAACCCAAACCAAACCAAGAACCAGACACTTTTGTAGGTGACAGCCCGACTGTAACCATGAGAAAGCAGTTTCCCCTCAGAAAAACAGCATCAACACAAAACCCGGCTCCCTTAGCGCCAGAACAAACACTGAACAAGTCACAGATTCTAAGAGGGGAAAAAACCAGGTTCTTTTCACCATCAAGACCAGGAAATATAAATCACCAAAACCGAGACCTGTGAGGCTTTTGCTTGGAACATGTGGGAAGCTAATACTCCTCTCACATGTATATGATGAACACGAAACATGGTGAGAATAACGGAACGAAGCGCGGTCAATCAATACGTGCGTAGCAACACCCAAAGACATCTTAATACCCATCGCAGGTTGCATTTAATGGGGTTCATCTTTAGGAAGGAACACGCTCCGTTTTCTGGTCTGGTGGAGGAATGGGGCAGCCTGAGCCCTTGGGCAGCCTGAGCCCTTGGGCAGCCTGAGCCGCGCTTGCTCGGGGCAGCGTTTATTGCATACCGAAACGATATTAAAGCCAGCTCCGGTTTCAGATGGCCAAGTATTGCCACATATATTCCAAGTATTCTCTATTCTGCGTACCTTGTGAAATCATCACAGCTTTCTTTTCAAAGTGCACAGATTTCCTCTTAAAAAAAAAAAAAAAAAAGAGAAAACACGCACGTTTGATGATCGATGGCAATTGATTTTTTTTTCAGAGAACAAAATGTGCTTAAATCACCAGAAAAAGCAAAACGAATTTCTATATCTTTCATAACCATTATACCTTTTATTTACATTTAGAAAGATAAGTCATGAAACTTAAAACAATAAAACCAAATGCAACTTGTACAGAAATCTTTTAATTTTTTTTTTTTTTTACTTATCACACATTAAAAAATGAAACACACTATACAAATGGTTTTTCATAGCAGATTACACATGGGTCCATTCAGACTCGCTCTCAAAGTGCTGCCAACATTTATAAGTGCTGCCTGTGATGGCAGCTGTTTATCATCTAGCCAATGTATTGATTTAAATGCAGTAGCATGCAACCCTTAAAGGAGAAGGGTTTGATTCCTTTCTGTTCTTAAATTAGGTTAAATGGCATTGGTGTCCATATTTACATACTTGAAATGTATCAATCCTGAGCAGTTCTGATGTAAATCTGAGACTGGCTGATGGGAGTCCTGGTCTCAGTTATTAAAAAGGGAGGTCCAAATGGCAGCAGGGTAGCTGCTATGAAGTTCCGTTGCTTTCATTCTTTCCATCACATACCTATTTGCCGAGTGTCACACAGTCAAGTAATTGCTAATAAAAACGTTAAGCCAAGTAGCTGTAGGTGTCCTTCTCGCCATCTACACGTTCCAAGTATTCCTTCTCTATCAGAATGTCAATGCATTTCTGTGGGAGAAACAAAGGTGAGTGGCGGGACGCGGGCAGGAAAGCCCTCTGCGGTTGCTACGGACGGAACAGGTTTGGCCACTGAACGCCATGCCGGGCAGAGCTCGGACGGGAGCAGGCAGAGGGCACGCGCCACTGCAGTTCGCTCTCCCGTTTCTGACCTCGCCCGAGCAGGCCTTCACTCATCCACTGAAGCGATTTACGCTTGCTTGACGCCATCCCAGGGCAGTGGCTGGGAGATGACCCATCATCAGTTGCTGAGCAACTTCCCGGCAAGACGGCAAATACAGAGTTAAACCAAGACGCTTACTGTAGCGTTGCTAAAGAGGGCAGCTGCAGTACCCCTGGGTGCATCTCACCACTGGTGCCAGTTCATGCAACTGCTCTCCGCTGCCTGGGTTTTGCCCCACCTACCCCCTTGGCTGTGGATGTGAAGAGCTGTCGGCGGGACCGCTAAGCGAACTGATGAGGAAGCCAGAATTAAATACAAGGCTCCCCTCCCCAACGCCGTTATCCTAGGAGAGACCAGGGATCTGCTGCATTGAGGCGGCCCACAAGCAGCGGTACTCCCGCAGCTGGGAGAGCCGGACAAAAGGTAAGCTCGGGGCAGAGGCTGCTGTAAGCTGGCACTCGCATGAAAAGATGCAATCAAGCTGCTATTTTACCGCTGCCAACGATATGAAACATGCGTATTACCGTAAGAGAAAGACAGTATTTCTGGTTAAAATATTTCCTGCTTATTTACAGCTCCAAAAATCTGTCCTTGCCCATGCCATCTCCTTAGCTTCCCTTTTTAATTCGGAAGCATCTATTTTCTCTAGATACACCCTCCTCTCTCCTGGCACACGGGTTCGGAGATGTGGTTCTCACATACCTTAATTACTGGAACTCGTGGCTTGAACCTTGACGACAGCTGTGTTAGCACTTCTCCAAGCAGTTGCTGGTGTTTTAGAACCTTCCTCATTTTCATGATTCTCACAATAGCAGCCTGCACAGCAAAGTCGGAAAGGAGCGCTTAGGAGCAAACTACTTGTCCTTTCTGGAGAAAGCCATTTTACTTCCCTAGCAGATCCCGTCTGCTAGCACAGGAGCATCGTCACAGCAGACTGGAGTACCAGGCAGGAAGAAGCATGCCTGCAAATGCCAACTCCTCACGCAGACTTTAAGAACTCGGATTCTACACAGCACAGAGTCATCAGAAGCCGTTCGGACGCCTGAATATTAAGAACTGCTGTGCTTACAGCCAGTCGTAACAATCGTACCAACCGGTACCAAGAGCTACACGAACCTACTCGTATAACAGAAAGCCACCTTTGTGGAATTAGCCTTGCTGTGATGCTCCCGTAGGAGTAATTTGTATGTCCTTCCCCTGCTCCTCTGCCTCCTCAAGTGGATTCCAAAAGAACTGACACAAACCCACTGTTAAGTTCGTACTACCTAGGCGTTACTAGTTTTCACCCAGGACAGAAGCCTGGCGAGTGCGTGCATCTGCGGAACCCCAACACCCGTCAACATGGTATTTGAACAAACCTGAAGGACGGTATCCTACCACGCCTTTCCGCGTTTTCTATGACAGGCTCCAATCGCCTTTACGAGTACTGTAAATACACGGTGCTCTGCAACGGCACGTTGTCTTTTAACAAAAATTAAGCAAACCCCACAATAAGCTTCCTTAAAGGATTACAAAGCCGTAGTTCTAAGTTCATAGCGTGGCAGAATTCTGCAGTACAAATCACCTGGATCAGTAGTTTCCTATCTTCCTCTATATTTTTGTGTGTAGTTTCTTGCTCCTGCTTCTGTTCAGTCTTCATTGGCACGTTGATGTTTACCCTTAATTTTTTGCTGTAAAGAAAAGCAGAAATTAAAACAATCAGCCTGTTTAGAAACCAATCAATCAAACAAACAAACAAAAAAACCCAAATAAAACTCAACTCCAAAATAAAAGCCACACCATCACAATTACTTTACAACGAAAGGGGACTTTGGCACTTCTGAAAGTTTCAGACAATCTTATTCAAGTTAAAAAAAAATAATAATAAAACCCCAAAAAACCTGCAATCAACAAAAAACCCAAAATACATATTTGGTGGTCGCTCGTGTATTTCACGACTTACTGAATCCAGCCTAGTGATCTGGTAGGGAGAATCAGTGCTGTACAATTACACCCTATTTGATCCGTTTCTATGTTCAGAAAGAAGCTCCCGGTCAGTGAAGGGGACAAAGCCAGCCACTGGAAACAGGACCACCTTGCTGACTTACTCACCGCATTCTGACCGTAACGCGGAGAAACCCATTTGTGCTGGAAAACTGAATTCTGCCCTTCTTTCGCACGCTCCCCAGTGCCCGCGGCTGTGCCAGGGCGAGCCCGCTAGCCACGCGTGACCGCTCTCAAGGCAAAGTCAGAAGTGGGGAGCAAGCCTCAGCACCCGGGAGCGGTGCTGCGGTGGAGAGGGGATCTGTTGTTTATTTAGCACTGTCCTGTACATCATAAATAGGGCACCACAGAGGAGCAACGCTGAGCTGTTTCCATCACTGCATCAACATAACTGACCGTGAATTCTCAAACCTTTAATTATCGGTCAAGGAGGGAAGAAAGAGTGAGGTACAAGGAAAGGTTCTAAAATGCTTCTTGCATCTGAGATCTCTTCCGGAAGCACCGAACCCCTCACTGAATTTGTGTCTTTACGTCTACGCTCTGGTAAGCGTGATAAAAAGTCACCACAGTCCTGTGAACAGCTTAAAATATATGAACTTTGAATATATGAATGAACTATGAATATACGAATGAATACATGAATATGAAAGCAACGCTGGTTGAAGTAGGTAATAACTACTGAAAATCATGTTTATTAAGTTTTAAAATCACTGTACACTCTGAAGGTCTAAAGTGAGCCTGCTGATCTCCTGTTATCTCTAGTGGATGAGCATTTAAGGCTTTGATCCCCGCCGGTCACTGCACACTACTGTAACCTTTTATGGCCGTGACAGACTTTATGACAAAGTCAAAGTCAAGATAGCCGAATTCTTACGCATCCCCGCTACTAGCTAACCCTCTCCTTTAAAGCTAGTGCGTGTTGGGTCTATATTTCAGTTGGCACTGGAAGCCTGGAGCTTTCATCCCGGGTAGATTAGGTTTTACCCAAATTCTGAAAGCAGAGGAGGATGGTACCCATTATACACAAGTGATAGACGCTGCTGAAGTTTTTCCTTACTTTTTATAACCAAGAAACAGTTTTATTAAGGTATCTGGTTTTAACTCCACCTCATCAACATTTGCATTTTCATCTTCCAAAACCTGGAAGAAATAAATAAAATAGGCAAATAAGCAAGTATTCATTAAGACATTTTGCTGAATGTTAAGCACATCATTAAAAAAAGCAAGAGTACTTACAAGCAATTTTGATTTCAACAGTATCTGTAGAACTTGTGCCAAGATATCCTAGAAAATTAAAGAAAATATCATCAGTGCAGACAGCACCTTTCTCCAGCTTAAAATACTTCAACAAGAATACACGTATTTAGACTAGGAACAAGTGAGTGCAGAACTCCGCAAAATGCATTAAAAAAAAAGCAGTAAAAATGTAGTTCACAGAAATAAAATGTAGTAAGGCCCTTTCTGGGTGTCAGGACATATTCCCCTTGCAGTCAGACAAATAACAAAAGTCTTCAGAAGGACTAATTCCAGACAACAGATCTTTCCGGTTGCTGGTTTAGGAGCTATCTTGCAAGGAGATTTGCAAGTGTATGAAAACATTTTTCCCAAACCATGCAAATACAGATGCCATGGCAAGCTTAAACCTCAGAAAGCAAGCACCCTCTGCTTTCTGATGAACATATTCTTCTCTTCTTGCTTGTACCAGGGATCAGTTCTGGTTATTGTCGCTGCTCGGTCACCCAGATGGCTGCACCACTGTCAGTGTTCTGTGCAGGCGCGCAAAGCTGCTCTTTTACCACAGTGAAAATCTTCTGGGTTTCACACAGTTAATTTTACATATATATATATATATGTAAATATATAAAAAAAATATATAAATATATATTTGTATATCTATGCAAACAGCATCAATAATAAGTGGCATCCCCATAAGACTTCTGGGTTTGCTGTAAACCATCTTCAGCTGTAACCTTCTAGATAGGCATTTCTAAAAGTAAACATCTCGCTGACTAGGAATTGCCTAACTTCCCAGAAGTCCCACCAGACTTGATTCGCACCTACCAGTAAAGAACACAGATGCCAAATAAAACGTGGGCCATAAAGTCTACTCGGAAAGAAAAGGAGAGAACCTTTTCCACAAGCGAGTGAGCCAATGAAACTGCTGGTTTTACCATGTTCACAGATATATACCTTGAGGTGTAAAGAAGAATGGATGCGCAGATCAATCATTTGGGGAAAACGCTGGTTTTCCTCGAGTGTTGTCTTTTAATATTAATATGCACGTAGTGAAACACTGAAAATTTACTACCAGAGCGCATCGGGAAGCTAGACAATTCACTCTAGTCCTGAACAGGAGTATGTACACACTAAGATTCATCAGAAGACTAGGCAGTTACGATTACAGGCAAGTAAGTTGACCAAGGACAGACCACATCTGTCTCCTTCAGGAGCATGTCTAATCCTGATTTCTTACAATAGCAGGAACAGCCCCAAAGACCAAAAGACTTGTTCACAAGAGAGTGGTAAAACGTGAAAGTCACTACCATTTTTATTTGGGTACTGTCTGTCAGCTGCTGCACGGTATAGGCATCTTCTGTGTTGTACTGCAGTAAAATCGCCATCTGGAATGTGGATGCCTAACAGATCCAAACAAAAAAGAATGAAGGGGAGAGGGGGAAAATCAGAAAATGAGAACGAACAAACATACTTTCTGAATGCGAACAGCCTGAAATTCACCAGTTAAACACAGGTACCGGAGTACCTGGGCAACAGGGAACCGCCAACAAGTGCTAATCATTACCCAATACAGAAAAATCTAATGTTACTTACACAACCAGAACTCTACCTTCCAGCATTATCTAAACATAAACACCGAGATTATGATCATTTAATTAGCTGCAGGCATTTCGTCAAATCTATTATGGTGTCAGAGCCTTATCTTTCCACTTGCTAATATAATTTTAAATTATTTTCCTCTATCATTCCCTGACTCTTACCCATTTAATCTTCATTAAAACCTACACAGACTACTGACATCGTATGTCATTAGGTGACATATGAGTCATGTTCATCTCATAACCCTCCCAACTCCAACAGAATAACGAAACCAAATTTATGAAAAAGGCAGCTACCAGTGGCTTATTCACGTCTATCACCACAGGGTTAATATATGTTCATGACAAGTTCAAAGCCTGAGATTATCTTGTTTCTCCCCTCTGTTGCGAGCTCCCCCCTCCCCTCTGTTGCGAGCTCCCCCCTCCCCTTTGTCTACTTTGAGAGAAAGCAGACAGGGACGTATAGGAAGCATGAGATCTTTTGCAAAGAGGTTGCAGTTGTCTCATGCAACACAGTTCAACACCTGTGGTAATGCATTCCCTTTCCTAAGTCAATTTTCTTTAAAACATAGATCTCAAGTATCAATACAGTAAAGAAATCAAACTTATAATAAAGGTTCTATTAACCATAACACCAACCACCATCTCGGGAGGGCTAACATTTACATTCACTTCAGTGATACGCAGATCTGTAGCCATCAGGTCTCGCATCTGTGCTTCGCTTTCTTTAAAGTCAGTAGCGTTATTCACAGGAATAACGCCAATGAATGCGCTCAAGCTTCGTAAATAGTAGCTAAACGTGTGCGCGTGTATGCATATGAACGTGCACACACCCCCCTCCCAGTTAAGGAACTGAATGATTTAAAATACTTAACTGCGATACATCATTACATACTGTTAGCGAATATTTCGACATACAAATAAAACACAGCTCAATTCACCGTATTATCTATTGTAGTTAGCTTGTGTTCACATGACCTCCACTACTTCAACATCGACACGTTTCACCATTTTAAACACATTTATCTGCACAACGGTCCTTTAAAGTAAGGAAAAGCAATTATCACCAAATGACAATTAAAGAGGCTGAGGAGCTCATCCAAATAACCTAAGAGCAGTGGGGCAGAGCGCGAACGCGTGTATTTGAAATGACAGCTGCATCCAGTCCTCTGAACGCAATCATCACCAAGCGTTACTGCTGGCACGTCGTTATCCTTACCTGTAACGTGTATCTGTTTTTGAAACAGTTGGTAACCAATTCACCTTTGGACAGCTGATACAACCATGTTAACTTTCTTCCACTATGACGACTGGCATAAAATGCAGTAAATCTCTGATAGCTCCGTTCTAACTGTATAAAACCAACAAAAACAAACAAAGAATATTATTTACCTTCATTTACCATTACCAGAACATGCTCTGGAACCAACAAGAGAATCAAATCCGATCACCCTTGACTGCCATGTTGTCTCAATAAGACAAACAGAAATCCAAAGTTTGAGGTTGGATGAAAATTTCCCTTTGTTATGCGTTTCCCCCTTACAGTGTCGTTAACAATACAAACCTAACAGCATTTAGGTTCCATTCTTCCTATTACGATACATTAAGCAAGGCTAGAACAGCAATTTTTTAACCACCTTCATCCTCCAGGTACTTCTTTCTCATGTTAAGTATTCACGCCTTTTTTATTCTAGATAAGCACTCGACAGAAAACTAGTACTTATCATACCTAAAGATTTTACTGGACAGAGCCAAAGCAACAGTAAGAAGAAGTTTCTTAAATAGAAGTACACACAGAAAAACACATTAACAAAGATTTGCTTCAGTTACTGTTGAATGTTTTGAAGAGAGATTCATTAACCAGGGTCTTTCCACAGGAGAAGACGGTTGTATCTTTCACACACTTCCCGCCTACTACCTTACTTATCTTGTTCCAAATATCCTCCGGCCAGACAGGCAAACGCCAGGGACACTTCCAGTCCTCTCTAACACACAAAAACCAGGAGGAGACACTAGCCTTGTCAAACAAATTTGTCACGTGATCGTTCCATGTTCGGAGGAAGCAAGTGCAAGCACCTCACCTCAGAAGGCAGAGCAAACGTGCAGGACTGCTGGAACGGCCACGATCCAGAACTCAGCACCTGGATGCTGAAATCCACTGAAAGAGAAGCGAAGAGGCTGAGCTGCATTATCCCCCTTGGTCCCACTCCCTCTTCAAACACGCAATCTCAGTTCTAACACAAGCAAGAAATGGTTCCGCCTTTTGCTTAAACTAACATGGTGAAAAATCGTTACGCAATATTTTTTATTCAGACCATAAACCAAAGGAATTAGTGTAAGATGTCGCTGAAGTTGGAGAGCTTTAGATTTACTGTGACAGTCAATTTTCTTTCATTTGTGGAGGTGATTACCCTGCTTCTATCCCCACAATATATTTCTCTTTTAACATGCAAGTGTAAAAATTGTAAGCGTTTATTTTGAGGTGTAATTAAAACTTATCACTGCACAGTACAGAGCTGCAAGAACAAACATTTCACATTTATACTTGTAAGGCATTTTGGGCAAGTCACTAAGGATAATACAAAAACTAAGTAAAATTTAAGCCTGACAATACACAACTCTAAATGTAATCCAACAAATAATTATCAATTCTTTAAAGAATTTGTTTCAACATGCTTCAATGAAAGAAAATATTTCTTTATAAAAAAAAGTGAAAGGGCTGCCTAACAACCTAAACCACATCCTTTTTTCCTTCATACTTTTACACAAGTATCAACTTAAGCCATGTTGTGCTCAGAATCAAAACCCTTTAAAGAAAAACATCTTCCAAAAAGAAAACCCCCCACAAAAAAAAAAACCACAAAACCAAAAAAACCCAACAAACACCACCCCCCACCCCCCCAAAAAAAGACCAGATTCAACTTAATTTAATTACATACCTAAACATGAGCTGCAAAATCAGGAGGAGGCTACCCATAACAGAAGATACAAAGGGCTATTAGAAGACAAAGTACAGACCTAAAAGGCTAATTTAAAAATCCTACCTATCTTGGTCAAAATAATACTAACTCTTAACATCTGGGGATATGATGTCTAAATCAAGTATTTCCCTCCTAGAGTTAGCTCTGTAGAAATAAGAGGAAACTAAACTACTCAACAGTAGCTTAGGTAAATGTGTTACTTACAATCTAATGGTTCTGAATTGGTCAGGTGCTTCTTAAATTGTTCATTCAAGTCCTTGCTTACACCAATATCTTGGAACATCCGCTGCAGCTTGGAGGTGTACTCAAAACCACAAGCTTGCTGTATTTTAAAAGCACAGATATGTCAGCAAGACACATTTTAGACATTGGAAAATGAGAAGAACAAAAGCCTATTTTCTTAAAAGAAGATACAT
>VZTV01029514.1:2069-12415 GCA_013400875.1 Anhinga rufa
ATGTAGTTTTTATTTTATTTTTTATTATTTTTTTATATCAAATACAATTTATTTGATATCAAATATTTGATTGTAGTTGGAATGCTGTGGCTTTGTCACATTTCTGCTTCTTGTGGTTTCTCTGCTCTGGTCTTACCTTAAGTGCCAGCTCTGTCCTCATTATAGTTCCTTGTATCTGTCCAAGGGCCCTGTACTGGCTGTTGTCTTTGGCCCTATTTTTCATCGGAAAATATGCCTTACTGTTTAGCTCCCCAGGCCTTCAGCCTGACACAACATTCGCCTTCAACTAATCCCTTCTTTAGTTCATGTAGACTCTCTCAGTTTTTCTGGAGCCCAGGTCTGATTGCAGCCCTAACAAACCATTTGGGCTGGAATACTCAGTATTCTGGCTATGGGTCTTGGCCTGTCTTGATTTCAGCTATGTGACCTAAGTCTGGGCTTTGGTTGGTCATCATTACTGACAAGGCACAGAAATCTCATTTCCTGATCAGGACCACAGACTTCATGGGAAAGATTCAAGTGGTGCTACAGCTGAACATATAGGCTGTAATAATGAAAATCACACAAGGCTAGATACAGAAAAGAAAAAAAAAGTGGATCCGAAGAAGCAGGTATCAGGACAAGGGGATCCCACATTATTTATATTTTTTCCTTTATAAATGGAAGGAGGGAGGAAAAAGTTGGTTTTCATGCCCGATCCACATTTTTACATTAAAATGGCAGCTACTGCATGTGGTGTGTTCTAATTTCCTCTTTGGAGCTTTCCTGGCAATCTGATTTATTTATGAGATTTCATCAATGTTCTTAAATCCAATGGATTGTCAAGAATTATTGGTGGCAACAGTAGTTTTGGTTGTGATAATTTATAAATTAAACATGCAAATAATAATTGTAGAAGGACATATTGCTATATTTAGTATATGACTTTGCTAAACAAGAAACCTACTTTTCCTTTTTTAGAATTAATAACTGTGTGGGAAAAAACTCACCTTCTTTCTTGTAGCTACAAATGAGAGAAAAAATCAATTATTTCTGTTGATTTTCAAATTGCTGCATATATCAACAAAAAGCATGACTTTAATGTTAAGCAAAAGCAATAAAAAAGACTCAAAAAAAAAAGGTCATTCTACTCTACTCTTAAAAGTCATGGTGAGATCCCAAACATTTAGAGGAACAAAGAATTGAACCTGGCTCTGATTTAATATTTTTGCAAGACTACTTTTTTTTTTCCCCAGCAGATGCTGCATTTCCTAAAAAGGTTTTGGCTGTTTTTAGTTCAATGGGCCAATTGTTTCATTCATATGTATAAACACAATAACTGGGAGATAGACAGCCATCAAACAAGGTCCATGTATTCTAAAGCTTGGCTTTAGAGAACATCAAATATTACTTCATGATTCCATTTTAAATGTAAAATAACTGCTGAGTCTTGATTGCTTTTAACATTATAGTTGGAATATAGAAGTAAAATGTTACATAGTATGCAGGGATTCATTATTTCATTATTAAAAGTTATCTATTCTAGTGTTGGAGAGTAGTTATGCCTGTCATTTCCTTATTTCCATTAGATAAGTCATGTTTTTACATAATCACAAGAAACAGTGCCTCTGGAAAACACTTCTGTATATGAGGGAACAAATTAGAAGCAACTGAAACCCCTATTGTGTAGCAGTGACATCTCTGCCAGTTCTGCCTTGAGTACTTTAAGAAGTGGTATACAAGAAAACTCACAGAGCAGAGGCAATTAAGATTGAGAGAGGAAACTTGAAAATTATCAGACAGAACATTGCAAGGTTAGGATGTCAAGGCACGTCAAGGAATGTTGATAGAGACAAGGAAGTCTGAATACAGATTACAGAGGAATTTTGTGGCATTTGAAAATAATGTAAAAAAATATGTTGAAACACTACATAGTTCTTGGGATTTTTTTATATCTCTCAGAAATATTTGGTAAACGAAATCATCAGCAAATGACCTGTAGAAATAAAAGCTGCAGGGAAAGAAAATTGTGTGTATATTATTTCCACAGTATTAACAGCAGCACAAACACAACACTATGTAATTTTTCGTTAGGGGAGCATTTAGTAAAGTATAAAGTAGCCTTTGTATGTGAATATGCAAAATGGAGGGCTGGGATTTATAAGAAAACATAAACTAGAGATTATCTTTCCTTTTGCTGGAGGAGAACCTGGGTGTGTGTGTGTGTTTGTGTTTGTTTGTTTTCTGTTATCATTGTTTTTTACTCTACAAAGCTGAACAAACCCACACAGTCCCCTGAATTCCACTTGCAAGGATCTTAGTGTTTCTGTGTTCATTTTGGCTCCACATCAATCTGTAAATGAGACTTTTCCAATTTTTCTCCCAAACCAAACCCCACAGACAAAGCCTCTTCTATACTGCAGAATAGCTAAGCACCAAGAGATTAGGATACTTTTGTCTGTTAAGTAAGAACCAAGTGAAGTTTTTCTTCTAAGACTGACATTCCTATCAATGTATATTTCATTGTTAACATAAAGAGGAGCTATTCCAACAAAGAACATTGTACAAAGCCAGTTCTACTGCATATTGACTACAGCTCCTACCTGGGATTTTTGAGAACTGAGCAGGATTTCCTACTATGATACAGATACAACAAGCACTGTCCTCTCATTTGACCAGAAATTTCATTCTCTATCTGAGATAACAATGTGATGCAAGTTTAGCAAAAACTTTCAGTTTGAGACAGTAGTTCCCAAAACAAAAAACCAAGCAAACATACCTCAGAAAACTTCCTTCAGATAAGTCCTACTAGCTGTAATCTGGATAAAGATTCAGAAGATATTTTTTGCCTTAATATTTTTAAAGATATGTATGTGTGTTTGTAAATTCAATCACTTATTTGAATTTCTCAGGCACGGATGATAGGAAAGTCACAAAGCATCTGCTATAATATATTTCAGGATACAGGCTTTCATAATAGCAGTCAAACCAGTCCAAGGAATGTGATGTTAATTTTCAAGTTTGTTAAGAAGATATCTGCTCCATTCATGAGCTGGAAAATCCTTTCACCTTCGAAGAATGCTTTAAAACCTCCGTGACTGCCCTAGCTATGGTCCTGTTGCATTTCAGAAATTGAAAATCTATACTCATGTATACATTCACTCCAGGAATGAAAGGTTTCCAAAATAGATCCAGGGTACAACAAAAAGTAAAATGTATTAGATAATTTTTTTTAGATAATTATTGACAAAAAGACCTGACATGTCATTGTGGGGCACTATGCATATGACCACAGAATTGGATCAAGGGACATTTAAAAAAAACCCCAAAAATAACAACAACCGAAAACCCAAACCTTGGCCACTTGCAATACTAAAAATCCTGCATTTGGAAATTTTAGCCACTCTTTTCATTGAATGCTGAATTATTGCAAGGAAAACTTACTCTGCAAGAATATAACCATTTGACAGACAAAGGTTCTAAGATCTAAGGTGTAGTCTGTGGTCAAAATTTAAGAAGAAAAGCACTTCAAAGGCATGTACATTTACTTATCATATGGAGTAACTAAGTTTGAGTCTGTGGTATCTGCTCTGGATAGAGGGAGGATTTAAACCTGGGCCTTTTACATCTTAAGTGAGTATCATAGTTGAAACTGTTGAACTTCCTTATTAAGAATTTAGATACTTAAGAATTTAAGTATTAATCTTTGGAAAATATTAAACTTTGGAGAAGGGTAGCTGTGACATGGTGACACACAAAATAAAAAAACATTTTTTTAAGGTGTTGGTTTGATCATAATGCAAAATGAAGAAGGAAAAATTTTCATAAAACTTCAAAGAATCAACTTCCCTCTCCCAAAGAATCTTGAGGTATATTCTCAAGATTATTTATCACATTCTTCCTACTGCATATAACTTCTAGCAGCTCTTATATTCCTATTTCATGAGCATTGCTGAATTAGGTTATTGATTTAATTTTGCTGTGTATTGTTTAAAGCTACAAAATTCTAGCATAGCACCAATGATCCAGTGATATTGTTAGACAAAAGGGGTTATTACCATCTTAAATAATATAATGTGTGTTATTAAGAATACCAGTATTTAAAGGCTTAAGAAATTAATAATAAAAAAGGAACATTTGTTCATTGTATTACAGCTTCCTTTAGAAATGCAAAAATGAAAGCAATGTGATGCAAGCATGAACAATTAATACAATAGATCATTTCTGTCCTATTCTATTCTATTTAAACTAAATGCATAAAGACAAATCACAAATGAATCAAGCAAAACACTTAAGTATAAACTGTATGGAAATCTGTGATTACAGACTCCATAGGAGTTGGCTAAAAAGAAGAGGAATCCAATTTAATGTGTGTATTATAATTAGGGAAAAAAGAAAAATATACATCAGAGGCATGCTGTCAGTGCATACAACATGCTGAGCAACAGGACTGTAACACAGAATTCAGGCATGAGTCATAACAGTTAAAACCTAGGCAGATGAGACTAGACTCTTTTCAGTGGTGCCTGATGACAGGACAAGGGGCAATGGGCACAAGTTGGAACACAGGAAGTTCCACTTAAATATGAGGAAAAACTTCTTTCCTGTGAGGGTGCCAGAGCAGTGGCACAGGCTGCCCAGAGAGGCTGTGGAGTCTCCTTCCCTGGAGACATTCAAACCCCGCCTGGACGCGGTCCTGTATCCCCTGCTCTAGGTGTGCCTGCTCACACAAGATGATCTCTGGTTGTCCCTTCCAACCCCTACCAATATGTGATTCTGTGATAGGCTTTTTAACCCTAACATCAAAATCCTAGTTTCATCATGTCTTTGATAGTCAAACCTGGATTCTAATTTTGCAGGTGTAAAGGCTGGTCATGAAACTCGTAAGTCTTAAGCCTTCCTCAAACTCACTGATTTTACAAGAAGAGATTCAGATTTCCACTGAAATATTATTAAAAATCTGGAGTTTCTAAAGTAGGAATCTTCCACCAAAACTCTTATGTTTTGAATCATGCTTGTAAAGTATATGATCAGATGTGCTAAGCATTGCTTATCTGATGGGGAGACTTAAGGATCTGTGTTAGGATACTATTTATTTCTTGTGAGATGAGAAAAACATAGTTTTAGCTCATCTGATTTCATGAAGAGGTGCTTCTATTTATTCCATTTAATAAAGTAAAAAGAGAAATAGCAATGCAATCCTAGGGAGTTCTAGAGAAAGGCTATCTGTGTGCAAACCTCTGAACAATACTTTACATATTCCCTGCTAATGTATGGGAAAAGCTTATAGACATGCAAATTGGCTCTTCAGGAGCCAGCAGTGTAATACTCACTATAAGCATTGTGGCTAGCTGTAGATAAATGAGGTGCAGAGCAATACTATAACATCAGAGAGTATTGTGAGTTCTTTACCTCATGCCATTATATTGAAGGCCATTACTCATGTCAGCTATTCAAAACATTACAGCACAGCTCTCTAGGCTTTTACCATGCCTGAGTGAAGCATGACAATTTCAGACAGTGCAACAGAAGTGAGAAACTTGAGCAAATCTGACTGATAGTTCACACGATTTCAGCATGTATTGCCCTTTGTGCCACGTTCACTGATGCATCCACAGTGCAGCACATTAATCGCATTAGATTATGCATCAGTCCAAATCTAGTGCCTTGAAAGTTTATCTTCACAGGCGAGCACTGGAAAGGGGTTAATGACCTTCTTTAGCTTCTTCTGGAAAGGTTATCAGAGAGCACGGATCAGTATTATGAGACTATTATGGCAGAAGTCACTTCCTGATGTTATAAACTGGGTTGGAAAAAAAAATCCCAGACTCACCTAAAAATCACAGAATCATGGAATCACAGAATGGCTTGGGTTGGAAGGGACCTTTAAAGATCATCTAGTCCAACCCCCCTGCCATGGGCGGGGACATCTTTCACTAGATCAGGTTGCTGAAAGCCTTATCCCACCAGGCCTTGAACACTTCCAGGAATGGGGCATCCACAGCCTCTCTGGGAAACTGGTTCCAGTGTCTCACCACCCTCACAACCAGAGGCAGTTCCTTCAGCCTGCCCAATAATTGCTGATTTCTGGGAGATGTTATAGGTGAGCCCACAGGATGGCCAGCCATGGGCCTCCCAGCTAGTGCCAGAGGCGGAGGCTGGGCCGATGGTAGGGCGCTGGCCGGGCACTCCTGCAATGCCGCTGCCATGGTGTCATGGAGGGGAGTCCTGGGATGGTGTAGTGGTGCCAGGTGAGCCATGCTGAAGGTGGATCCACTTCCATCAGCTCTTCTTGACCTTCAGGTGGATCCACCTCCATGGGCTCCACACAATCAGCTGCATGAGCGATGGCCATCGCTACCATGCAGCTGATGGTGCCCCACCTCTGACACCTCCTCCTCTTCCTCCGTGGTTCCTGCAACCACATCTCTACTGCCCCATGCAAAGATGGGCAGCCTCCTGCCTTGCTGCTCTGGGACCTCTTGATACCAAGCATCCTTGGCATTCGAGGGCCTCAATGCTCACTGAAGCTCAAGGCAGCTGCTGGGGTCCCTATATATATAGGGGCCTGGAACAGAAGGCAGCAAGGTGACTCATAACATCAGGAGGCCACTGTGATGGCAATGCATGTGGCCAGATATGGCTGTTCTGGGAGATGGGGTGTTCTGTGGCCTGAAGGATGCCCTACCGTGAGAGAAAGAGGAGGGTCGGAGGCACTGAGGGACCCTTTCAGGGGATCGCTCCCCTGTGCCCTTCTGCTGCCCCTTGGGCACAGGGACCGCCCTCCACCTCCCCTCATGAGCCCTGGGCTCCAGCTCCTTCCTCATCCTGTGCCTGGGCTACCCTGGGTGAGATGGTGGCAACATTGATCCCACACTGACTCAGCTCCCTGCAAGTGGTGCTTCCTCCCATCCTTGGCAGTGGCTGCAAGAGGCAGGGGGAAGCATCCAGTCGTCCTACCAGCAAGAAAGGGAGGCCCAGTCAGCCTGCGCAAGGTCTCCTTGCACTTCATAGAAGAATTGTCGATTGCCAAGTGTTGCATGGTCCTTCCCCATCCCTATCCCCTGCCCCTGGAATGCAAAGAGGTGCCATCTCTTCTGCACGGAGCCCTGAAGGAGAGGGGAGGAGAGGTCCTGGTGTCCTTTGGCCTGCATGACATGAGGAGTCTGTTGGAGGGATTCTTTGCAAGTGAGTATCTTCAAAAATAGCAACAGTTAGGCCATAGGACACACTTGAACTGTTGAACATTGCCAAGAGCTATCTTCTAGGGATGGTTGTAGGAGGAGTTATGGGAGGCCACCGATACTGATTATTCCTGCAGGCAGGTTATTGGACTAGCTACAGCCCTAAGCTAGTTTGACAGCTGTGGTATGCCTGTCTCCATTTCCATCAACCCCTTCCCTCTAAACTTGTGTTTTCACATAGATTGTGCTTTCATGACTCTCACGACAAAGCTTTTCCGCAGAGACATGGTGTTACAAGATTTCCAGTTCATCCAGCAAATTTTAGAGTTTTTCACAAATATTATTCATAAAGCAGCTGATTTTTACCCCCTGTATGAATTATATAAAGCTCAGATTTTGGCCCTGCATAGACAAAACCTCATATAAGTGGCTGTCTTCACACCCTGGCACATTTTCCTCAGACTGTGACCCAGCTATGTCTGTGGAGGGGAGGAGGGAAATAAGCATATTTGCTGTCTTAATAAGCAAGTATAAAAGGCATGGAAAAACATCAGTCTGTACCCCTGCTTTATCCCCTGAAAAGAGCTTGAGTGTCTCAAAGATTGCCCAGATCCTTGGAGCTGAGAGAAGCTTTCTTCCTAACTCCTCCTGTGAGAATCTCCTAAAATTGCACTGCTGCCTCCAGCATCCCAAAGGAGAGGCTGTATCAGCCATATATTTAAGCCTGCTACTTGAAACTCCTTTTCTTGCCAAACGTCAACCCTGTTTGTGAAGAAAAAACTAGCACATATGAATTAAAAAGATGAATATTGTTTTCTCTTCTATGTTTTTCCCTCTTAGCTGAAAAGAAATCTAACTGTGGCAAAAGCCCCAGGTGCTGTCACACTGCTTGTGTGTTCCCTCTCATTTTGTCCATCAAAGTTGTCCTTGTAAGTAGGAAATTGGCAGCCCAATAAATTTTTAAATTTAATTTTGGGTTGTGTTTCTATTTTGTGACTGAATACTAAGGTTTAGTCTGAGGAAAGCAGAGTAATAATTCTGATTTCACATAAAGGGTAGCATATTGGAAATATTCTTCATAACTAGACTTTGATTTATGCCACCGGCAATGTGATCTCTTCCAGCACTGAGTTATTAGCAAATAGTTAGTGGTTAAAAATGTCCTGAAACCAGATAACTAAATCCATCCATTAACTGTCTTTATGTATTTGTGAGACAGCACTGTCAAGTGAATCATAGTTTAGTTCCTAGAATGTTTCAGGCAATGCTGTTTTCTTAATTAATATGCATCTCCACTTGCTTTTGAATGGTAAATTTCATTAACTTCTTATATCCACTTTTTCCCCTTGATGGCTTCTAAACTTGAAAGAAAGAAAGATAAAATTTTTCTGTGTTTGCTAGAAGTTTTGAAGGATGACCATTGTTTTATTTGTAATCCCTTATGATACGTGCTGGACTTAATGCTGTCTTTGCTCATTAACTTCATCACACGACTTTTTTCCTCAAAAAACTTGTCTTGCCAAGAAAATCTTTCTCTCTTAGTAAAGGCAGCGGAAGCAACAAAATTACTACATGAATTCAAGAAAATTTTCCAAGTAGGCCTGCTCACTTTCTGAAGGGACAAGAAAGCTAGAAGGAAAAGGTAAGTCTTATTCCCAGCTTAAATGGAAAAGAGGGAAGGAAACATGGTGCAAATAGTAAAAAGCTGTCAGCAATAGAGGGAGCTGTGTCCTCAGAGGGGAGAGCTATGTACACACTGCATGAGAAGATAGCTTTTATAGACATGAAATAGTTACATAATATGATAAAATGTGGAGAGGCAGAGCTCTAGGGCACAATCATTCTCTACTATTAAAATGCTCATTCATGCAAAAAACATTTCCAAACAACAAATTAACCCAACATGAATAGAAATTTCAGCTGTAAAGAAAAAAAATGCCATACTCAGCATTAAGGTTATTTTGACTGATAACTGTGTGTGTGAGGAGTGTTTCTCTTTAGCTCCACAGTCTCCACCCTTTCAACAAAGCAAGCAATGCAACCTTAAACCAGGTTCATAAAAACACTGGGGAGATTTTTTCCCTCTAAAATTTTATGTGTTCTTTTGTATTTTTAACCTGATTTCCTAAAGGAGTAATATTTATTGTGGTAGTGCTGGCAGTATGTCAATTCATCCATCCACCTGTTTCATGAACTTTCCCTGTTTTTCCAAAAACTTTGGGACTTATTTGCTAGTTTTATCAAATTTGAAGGAAAGGTAGAAGTCTTATAACTTTGTGTAAATTTGTGGGCCAAGCAGAAGAGACCTACCCTTCTACTGGAGAGAAGACAGGCAGAAGTCACTGTTTATACTGGTGTTTAAGATAAGCCAGCTTAGTCATGACATTTTGTGATTTTAGTTCATCAAATTAAATGTATATTCATAACCTTCATGCATACTATTGAGGTGGACAAGATTGCTGAATGGTCAGGATGTTGGGTATGATTCTGAGGGGACAAAAATACAGAAACTTATTCTGTAGAGGGGAAATCTTATTGAAGTGTCTGGTGCTGTATGCTACTTTTTGAGGCATTTGCATTAATTAGTGTTTCCAAGGCCAAAAGAAAATCTGCTGCAAGTATATGAACCAACAGGCAGAAATATATGAAATGGAGTAGAGAGGACAATGTCAAATTGTAGTTTCTTGAACATATTTCCAATCACAGATAACTCCTAGTCCTTCAGCACACCTTCTAGACATCAACGCAAGTCCCTTCAGGAACCATTTCTCTTTCTGTTTCTATTTGCTGTCTTTCTTGTTTTTATATGTCTAACACAGTGTCTGTTCTTAGCTTTAGATGACTGCAGAATCACAGAATCATAGAATCACAGAATGGTAAGGGTCGAAAGGTACCTCTGGAGATCATCTTGTCCAACCCCTCTGCGTGAGCAGGTACGCCTAGAGTAGGGTGCACAGGCCCATGTCCAGGAAGGCTTTGAATGTCTCCAGGGAAGGAGACTCCACAACCTCTCTGGGCAGCCTGATCCACTGCTCTGTCGCTCTCACAGTAAGAAGTTTTTTCTCATATTTAAGTGGAACTTCCTGTGTTCCAACTTGTGCCCATTGCCCCTTCTCCTGTCATTGGGCACCACTGAAAAAAGTCCATCTGGCAGCTCACATTTCTGGCTCAGGGTCAGCTTGC
>VZTV01029532.1:0-25432 GCA_013400875.1 Anhinga rufa
CTCTGGACACGCTCCAGGCCCTCAATGTTCGCTGTGTGTCCTATTGTATTCTTTCAAAAGGAAACATTTCCTTCCTCTGTTTAACCTCCAAAATAAAACTGGGAAATTAAGCCATTTCTTTGAGAACTGATTAATTCACTTTCTATACAGGATCCAATTTTCAGAGCTGCATCGAGTGCCACGCAGACTTGCAGTCGTGTTCCAGCATGTGCATTCCTTGTTTCTCATGTTTATGTTAGTCAACAAGATATAAATTAGAATAAGTGTATCCAGGAAGAATACAAAGCTACAGCTGAGGAACAAGGGAAGTTCATAAACTAATGGTGTATTGATAATTCAATCTATATTTTTTCCCCAACTTTTTGTATCTCTCTCTTCAGTAGCCTTTCTGTGTAAGATGAGCAGAGAGTATTGTCTTAACCTTTATCTTGATCATAGCCACTTGGAAAATTATAATGGCTTTCCTATCACACCACTGAGTTGAGTTTCAGGAATTTCTTGGAAGATTAATGGTGTGCCTCATTTGTGGGGTTTTGTTTGTTTTGATTTTTTTGTTTTTCTTCCCGAGGCAAAGGTAAGTCCAAGAGTTCTGGTTTTATTCTGACTGAAATTTCCCTTGAGACTGGTAGAGAGGTAGGCATGGGATGAATATGCTTGGACTTGTTTTTAATGGTTAGATTTCTAAGTATGATGTTGTTGATAATGTGTAAAGTTCTTGACTACATACAAGATATAAATGGAATAATGAATGGAGAAAGATTAAGGAACAATCTTTTGAAGGGAACAGAGGGGATCTCCAAAGAGCAAAAATAATGCAAAGGAAAGCATCATTATGTGGTAGACCTTCTCCTTTCTCTAGACTCTCTACTTTCCTTCACTTTTCCGTCATTTGATCTTGTAGGGTAGTCCTCTATAGAAAAGGAGATCAGCCTGGTTCTCTTATCTGCAGTTCTGAGGTGCCTTATCCCATCAGACAACATAAAGGAGAAAATGGGCATCAAAGTCTAAATAAGCTGTCTTGTCAAAGCATCCTCAGTCCTAAAATGTTAAAAATGCTTCAATAATTTATATTACATTTTGGTCTTCAGAAAAAGGTTATGATCCAAAAATTAGTGGAAATTGAATGTCATTTATTGGTGTGTATTCCAATAAGCCATACCTTCCTATTAACTTCCTATTTTAGAGAAAGCTCCCACCAAACAGTGCAGCTGGTGGAAGCAGGGATGCTGGCAAAACACAAAAGAATGTGTTTCAGCCTACCTAGGATTACACTTACGTTTGAAAAGCATGGACAAGGTAATTTAATATATTTCATGCTGCCTTAAATCTAGCAGAAAGATAGCAGTAACGTGACTTTCTAGTATATTGCTGCTGGGTGTAAAGAGTGTTTAACTATTAACTTGAGTTCTTGGGTTTCGTGTTGGAGGCTTCCTTCCATTGTGCTGTAGTATCCGTTTGTCAGTCTACAGAGCCTTGCAACTACCAGTTCTCATTTATTTATTTTTAAAAAGAAGGGAGGATTAGCAGTTACTTGGCCAGTATTACTTCTCCTCCCCATTAGCTTTCTAGCATGCTTGCCAAGTGTAGTCAAAATATAGAATTAACACACTGTATCACTTTTTCTTCAACCTATGCTGCTGTTTCTAGTAGGGTGTGTTCCTGCTAGATTATCCCTATGGTTTATGTCCTGTAGACGGACCTCTCAGCCTTTTCAGTTTCTAGTTAAAATTATCAAGAAAGCTTAAGGCAATTGTATAGGAGTTAATTCAGGACTGTCAATGCTCAGAAAAGAGCATCAAATGCTAAGGACATATGCCGAATGCCTTTGCCGACTTTCTTGCAGTGGATAGATTGGTAACTCAGACCACCAGACGTGTGCCGTTGTAAAATGTGTCTGGCAGCTTTTCATTGTTCTTTGTTTCTTTTTGATGTACAAAATTTCATGCAAGTTGATTGCTAATGATGCTCATGAGACATTACAATTCAAAACTGCGCTCTTTTTTTGCATATACCTTAGCTAAAAGATTTAGCAGAAAAGATGAGTCACATAGAGTTAACTCTCTTCTGCTCATCTTTCTTCTGCCTGTTTAATTGTAGGGAAGTTATTAATGGCCTTCTCCTGGAAAATAGAATCTAAAGCTGTTCTTAATTTACCCACCCTGTGGTTACGATCCTGTTAAATGCTTTTAATTCAAGAGAAGTCCCTTGAAGCGTATCATCTGTCACCATACTTAGATGTTGGTGAAGAGTCTGGTATGATTTAGGCACACTTGGACACTTGTGAGATATAATTGTTGGGTATGAGCTGTTATGTCAGTGGGAAAGGTATCCTTTTCACATCAAAATATTGCTTCTGTTGCAGTGGAAAAAAGCAACCTAAAAAAGTAGTGCTTTACTTAATATGAAATGCAGGCAAGGATGTGTCAGATTTCTTAGTGTGAAAGGATGATCTTTAATATGATAAACCAGCAAAGCAAGGAGTGTATTTATGATACAATGAGACCTACAGATCCCATCTGTATAGGAGAAGCAAATTAATTTCCAATGAAGGGAGCAGACTGTTTCTGTAGATGCAAATGTCTCAGATCAACATGATTATTGGAACTTTTAAAAATTTTGCAGTGCTAGACACAGTGAAAAGAAGTGTAGTTGCTGATGTCTTTCAGAAATGCAGCAATTACTGGAGCTAATAGGCTTTCTGCAAAGATGTTGTATTTGTGGTAGGACAACTGAACTAAGAAGTTTAAAATCACCTGTGGAAGGGACAACTATCCTGAGCAAGGTGCTTATGAACACAGCCATCTGTGCCTTGATTTAAGCTGTACTCTTTGTTGGCAGCATACTGTGAATCTGCTTAGTGCATAGCTGGGTTTCTTAGGACGTGTACCGTACCTTGATTTATTTTACTTGGCTTTTTTCCCTTTGTACATCTTGAACCACCTTTGGTTGTGTTGAGGTCTAAGCCTTTCCTAAACAATCTTTCTTCATGTGCACACTCCGACTTCTTACAGACTTCCAGGTCTCTGTGTTATACACACCTTTCTACCTCCTTTTCTTTGGAGCATACCACTACATACGCTGCAACTGATTTACTATACAGGCACTTTTTAAACTACTCTGCTGGGTTTGGAGGTTGGCATTTACAAGCTGAAGCTCTAATCCTAAAGTAAAGAAGGTTGCAAGTTTCAGAGGAAAGAATGAAGGAGCTTTGTGAACACTGAATGGTTGAGCAGAGCTAAGGATATTAGCATTATGGCAGCTCCAGAATCTTTTTAGCTTCAAAGCTAGGAGATGACAAAAGTCTTTTGAAGTCTGTTAGCGGTGCTGAATGGAGGACATTCAGCAAACTTGTGTTAGGTGTTCAGGTGAATGGGATTTTTAAAGTCTGCATAGCATTTACCTGTGAATGATGGAGCTGAACTGCTTCGCTTTCAAAGCCAGTATAACTGAACTCTGGGGAGAAGCTGGGTGTTGGTTATGTTTGCGTTTGTCCTATCTGAATGAAGAGATTAAAGAGCATGTTTCTGTGTTAAGGGAAGAATGATCACTTTGAAGTTAGTTCTCCATTCAACTGCGAGATTATTTGAGGCAAGAAAATAGCCAAAATTGCAGTTTTGAACTGAGATTTTGCAGTCCTCCATCTCTACCTGATTGAAGAATGCTTAATTTTTCTGAGCAAATAGTTTCCCAACGTCCATTCTAGCTGTAAGATGATGAAATACACTTCTCATAGAATCACCACCCTAAAATCTGTTATGTGGGTTTTTAGCTTTGATCTGATGTGTTAATCTTCTGACATGGTAAATACCACCGCTTGTTCCCCCCTTTGCTGGTGCTGGGACACGGCTTCAGATCACATCCTCACTGTTACCCCTGTCCTGCTGTGACTTTTAAAGAACACTTTAGATCTAAGAGCAGAAATCTGCTGAGCAGCAGTTAATTAGAGTGATGATCACAGCAAGACCTGCCACTATGTTAATCATTAGCCTATGAATTTGACAAGAAAAAAACATAATATGATGTTTCCTAGCTCTCTACAGTCCATCCTGCCTGCTGAACAGCTATGCTATAACACCTTCAAGGTGGACCTTCTAAAACTCTGGCTTGGCTTATTCACAAACCTCTCCTAGTGTTGCTGATTTTTCTAACTTTCCTTTTATTATGAGTAATTTCAACTGCAGCATTGTGTTCTGCTATGCTGCACAGATATGTAAAATCCCCTCCCTGAAGAAGTTATTCCAGTCCTCTTTCTTCTTTTTTTAACCAAGTTTCTCTCCAGTGCATCTCTTGCTTCTCTCTCTTTCTCAGCAGGAACCTTCCCATCAGTGCTTGTTTGTATGTGAGGAAGATGCAAATAGCTGCAAGACTTAGGCGTTCTCTCTTTGGATCCTATAAATCAGTCTTTGCATATGCTTTACTGTCCTATTTATTAGCCTGCAGCTAATACTGAATTACATGGCAGACTACAACTTACAAACTGTTTGTTCCCTCAGCAGGATACAGACACAAATTAAAATGGAAGACATTTGGATTGCTTACTTCCTTAATTTTCTCTTTTCTTTCCTTCATATTATGGCAAATGCTGCTTTTGTTGTTGCTGCTTGTGAGTTTTTTGAGTAACCCTTGTGAACACTGCTGACCATATTATATTGCCTTTTAATCAGCAGTATGGTATTATTCAGTCTTCTGACCCAGGTTGCTCACTAAACAGTGATTTGTCAGTATTTTCCATGATTTTGAGGTTGAAAGTCTAAATATAAGCACTTCTGTACGTACTCTTACATTGTTTTCTACCTTCTCCCTTCTACTTAACCTTACCTCTGTTACGTACCTTTGCTCTACTTGATGAGTCTTGCAAATAATTTACTTTTGTTTGCCTTGTGTTAAGAATATTGTACTTCAGGGATGACCAAGAATTTTGGTACATTGGTTTTGTTGCCTGGGGTTAGGCCATTCAGAGCATGCAGCAATCACTTAGCTTGTGGAAAGTTTTATGATTATTGTTGCAGTCACAAACCCATATGCTTTTGAGAACTAAAATCTTGTAGCAGACGAGAATTTTGTATACATTTCTGTATGAGAACTGTGAGAAGTTCTAAGTGTAATATTTTTTCAGTAATTTCTTTTTCAGGATTTAAAATTGGGGATGTTCACTTGACGCCAATATTAAATTATATATTCAAAACTCTGAGAGCGTGAGTCTTGATTTTGTAAATGGCCTCTGACAACCGAGTGCTCTGTTTATTTTCTACTGCCTACTAAGAAAGGACAGGACTACATTAAAAGCTGTATGGATCAGATGACACACGTTGAAGGCAGACGAGGCTTAACTCCACTGTCTAGAATTGAATTGCACACTGACAGTAATTAGGAAAAATAATCCTTTGTCTCCAAGATACAATCTTTTCACCATATGCATGGTCCTCTCCAAAGCTCTGCCAGTTTGATGTAATTTAGCATTACTTAACACTGCATTTAGTCAAGGAGTCTGAGGAAACTTATTCTGTTATAGAATTATCCTCAAATTCACCATAATTCCTTTTTATGTCATCTTCTTGGAATATAACAGTACTGTTACAGTCTTTGCAGTAGGATTATTGGTATTTCCTGAGCAAAAAAAGAAATTTTTATACTCTTCATTAAAGCTGTGATAGTTTCAGTAGGAACTAGACTATTCTCTCTCCCAAGATTTACTTTCAAAATAGAGGATCTGAATGTTCTGCATGCCTCAGCCCCAGGTGTAGCACTTCTAGACTCATAAAGAAGTTTTATTGTTTTTCATGTATCTCATCTCACTTACAGTTGGCAATGACAGAAAGAAAAAATGTTTAATCTAATTTGACCTTTTGCAATATGCAAGCCATAGAATTTACAAGTCATTCTTGCATCATGTGCAATACTGTATAAATAACGCAGAATAGTTTTCAAAAGAGATTGATTACAATTAAAAGTTTTTATAATATAGAAAGTCTCAACAGCCTTAGGTAAGCTCTTTAAATGCTTAATTATCTTCACTGCTTAGCGTCGATACCATATTCCAGTCAACTGTTTCAAGCTTTTGCATCTAACAGTCAGATCTTAAGTCTTTCTGCTAAATATAATAAATCTTGAAGTACTGAATGTTTTGTTGTTGGTAGGAACTCATATTGACCATGATCTTGGCTTTGTTTGGTTAACTTATGTAAGTGTCTTAAGTATCTTTGCAAGGTCCCTTGTTCAGCTGAAGTGCTGCTGTTGGTTCTGGGGAAAGTATCTCAAACTGGACTTCCGCATGTACTTGTGAAACATTCTCTTTTGTTTCCACAGTGAATGCTTTTGTTTACCATGTTTGTTCTCTTTCTTGCTGTGGAATGGGGAACTTTTAAGCACGTAGATTTTTATTATTTTTTTTTCCCCAATTCCAGCACAAGCCATTTCAGCAGTGACAAAGAAAGGAACTATAAACATGTACTTCATGCTTAAGAAAAAGCAGTTTTTCACACAGAATGTTTCAGATTGTTTCATGTGGCAGGAGAACATCATTGCCTACTGACGTTCTCGGCACTCTCAGAACTTCTGGACTCAGTACAGTAACAATAAATGTGTGAAGAAGAAAGTGTACTGGATGCTTCAAGAAATGGCTAATGGAGACTTGGTGGAAGTTATTAGTTTACAGTTTGGGTGTGGTAAAACTTCACGTTATTATTATTATTTTTTTTAATCAGACAGCCTTTTGGTGTCTGTCACAAAAAGAAAATAAGAAATGTCTTGAGCCCCCCCAAAAGGCATTTCTATATCACAGAAAAGCTTTCATAATTGAGACATGCAAGTATTTTTGTGTGTGCACTTGCACCAAATTTCTAACACTGCCTGTGTACCATGAAGGTTGAACTTGCTCCGTAGTATCAAGATGTGTTCCCTGGCATGATAGATTTGAGATAGTTTGAGGGAATATGGGAGCTCTTGCACACCTACTGTCCCTAGCCCTTGGATCAGTGCATGGGTGCCTCAAAAGGGTAAATGAAGTGATACTGTCTGTGGCCTTCTTGCTCTGATAGCTGTGAACCCCATCACTGTCATCTTTGTTTCTCAGCTCCATAGATTGTGCTACCTCATCTGGGAGGTAAATTTTGCAGATTTTTAGTTGGATTTTAGCAACAGTTTTTCAGGATTCCTTGTGTTTGTTTGGTTTTTTTTTTTTTTTTCCTGTATTTATGTGCTTTAATCCTGATAGAAGTAAAGCATGGTAAGTATTTTGTGAGCATTGGCAGCCAGTCTGTCATCAGCAACTAGGTGAACTGGTAGTTTTCCCATAATGGAAAATGAAATGCACGTGTTTCTGGAATAAATGAGACTCAGGTCTGGTCTGGTGCTGGCTCTCCCACCCTTTTCCTTTTTTGCAGGAGTATGGTGTCATAGTTTCAATCTTCCACAATTTCTCACAGGCTCTGGAATGTTTTTTGTGGAAATACCAAGACTTATCACCCGTCATTACAGCTATCATAGTGAACAACACACCATGCAGCATATTGGAATTTCTAGCATTTTTTACTGCTTCAAAATGCATTTTGTGAGAAAAGAGAAAGAATTGATCTCTCAGTGTAATACTTTGGAGTTTTTCATAGGGAACAACCTAAATCAAGAAATATGTTTCAAGGCTGAGCTTTAAACTGAAAATAAGCAGATACACAGCCCAGGAGAGGTGAAAGATGGAAGGAGGGTTGTGATCTGGAGGGTGTTCTGAAACTCTATATACCATAAAAGCCTGAAATAAAAATATAAGTATTGATTGAAGAATGATTCACCTAATTTTCATATGACTTAAGAGGTTAGCAGACACTTCTGATGTGTCTGCGTATTACATCCATGACATTAGATTACTAGGGGTGGTGATAATACTATTCGTTGCACTTAATATGGGAGGTGAGGTGGGGTTTTTGGCACAAATCCTGAAGTTTGTTTCAGCTAACATTTGGGGGCATTTTAGGTGGGAGTGGAGAGGGGAGGATTCCCAGCCAGAGTAACACCTTCCTGGTTATCATAGATGTTGTAAGGAGGTCTGTGCTGACTGGTCAGACTAATGGAGTAAAGGTTGTTTGATAATGTTCACCTCTCCAAACCAATACAAGGGGCTGACTGGAGCACAAACGTGTAGGAAAATCTTAACCAAGGTTCACTCTAAGCTTAAAGGGCTTCTGTTGTTCACTATTTAGGGTAACTGTGACGTGTAAGATAGGCAGAATCCAGCATTGGGTTAGTCTTGGAAAAGTTTGGATTTATAGGAACATTTAAGATGCTGCTTGCTCAGTAAAACAGTTAAAGGCTAGATGTTTTTACATCTAAAACTTACTGGTGCTCAACAAAGGTTCTGTTTTTATCAATTAAGTTTTACTTTTGCTGCTCAAATCTCAATAGGTTGGCAACCTTAGCTTTTTTTTTTTTTTTCCTCTTTCAAGTTTGGCTTGAAAATTTCAGATAAGTAAACCTACAAGCTGACCTTAAATGTTGAGGCTTTTTTCTGTGGCTTACGATGCTACGTGCTGTTAGTTGAGATAGATCCTCCCTAGCCATTATAGCTAGAAGATAGTCAAATGGAGGAAGACTGGGGGGGAAGAACTGAACAGATGTATTTACTTGAAAAATACAACTTAGTGCTCACTATCCAAGCTGGCTTGTCTAGTGAATGGCTTGAATTTTCTGTGGAAACAGCATATGAATTGGCATATGCACAATGTGGAATGTCTGTGACCTCTAAAGGCGTGCAAAACACTCCAGAATATTTTTATATGATGTACTTGTACTTAACTCTATGAAGTCTAAGCAACCTCAGTACCATCTTTACTCAGTGACGGCTGAACTTTCTTTAGGAGCCTGCACCTTACACCCGGGCTTTGTGGGGTAGGGGTTGTTCCTGAGTTATGGCAGAGGATTGTGTCTCCGCTTCAAAAGCACTGCAGCAGTAATGAATGGCAGTGATGGATCAGATTTCTCTGGGATGTCAGCAGGAAAAGTAACTAGTGTAGAGGCAAGTACATCAGCAACGGACTTGTTACTTACCTGAGAAAGGGCTTCCACAGTGACACTGCCAGGAACTACAGGAAAGCAAATTTTCCTACTCAAAGCATGATCCGAAGATCACTTGAGAGAATGAAGAAATACCCTTCAAAGATTAATAGTGTGCAGTTGGTGAGGTACTCTACATAAAAATTATTTCAAGTGGCTTGTGTATACTAAATTAGCAACCTCCGATATTTACTGCATTCACTAGTATATGATGTACTACCTCCCTGAAAAAATAAAAAAGGGAGGTTTCTTTCCTAAGTAAAACCGTTGTACATATTTGTGTCAATTCTTACATTTTTATATGCACCCGTTACTTCTCTTTCTCATTAGTTGTTCTCTAGAGCAGCAATTTAAGTGACAGGCCATAATGTTATCCACTCATCGACATGTCTGTCCACATCAAAATGTTTTGCTGCAGGTGAGGTGATAATTTTCCTAACATCAATCAAAATTTTGTCAGTAAGATCAGACAAATGGCCCTCTGGTTTCTGCAATGTATATTTATCTTGTTTCCAATTTGAACAAAGAAAAATACAGTAGGTAATTCTGGTAGAAGTGAATAGAGAAAATCACTAATAATTGGCCAGTGAGACAGTTGAGTTGCTAGGGTTACTCCAAAATAGTAGAGGTTTATTTACAATTACAGCAGTTCATTTCCTATTATGGGAACTGCACTATTGATACCTGTTGCTTTATATGTGTTTTTGTAAAAAGCAAGAGTTTATTTCCAAACAAGTAATGAGAATATTGTCTGCAAAATGTCGCTTTTTCTGGTTTTGTTTCTCCGTTAAACCAGAATTGCTTGGGCATTGCTAAGCAGAATTTGGTGTCAGATAAGTACAAGTTACAGTCTCTAATGTGTTCTTTCTCTTACCATTTGTGTCTGTTGAACAAACTAATGTTCTAGGCAGTCATATCACAAATTGAGAGTAAAACCAAGTTCAGCTAGTTACTGGATATGTGAGATACGATGTTTATATCCATGGCGAGAAAAGAGTCAACTTTTATGATCAAACTGATTCAGAAGTGTTTTGCAACAAGATGTATTTGAGTAACAAAAAGTCGAAACAAACACTGAAACTGTATTAGTACAAAGCACAAAAGAACCTAACTTGCAGCATGACTGTTGATTGCTTTCATGTGTTCCTGTCCTGTTGGTCATTGCAGACTCCATCATGATTTGCTTGTCTTAGAATTTCCTTTTAGGGAGAAAGTAATCTCTACCTGCCAAATCTGGGCTCTGTGGTATACAGATTGGCCAGTGGAGCTATATGCTTGTAAAGGAGCAGAACACAGGTAAGCTTAGGAAGTGTGGGTTGGATGAGTGGATGGTGAGGTGGATGGAGAACTGGCTGAACAGCAGAGCTCAGAGGGTTGTGATCAACAGGGCAGAGTTTGGTTGGAGGCCTGCAACTAGTGGTGTTCCCCAGGGCTCTGTACTGGGTGCCATCCTGATCAACATATTCATCAGTGACCTGGATGAAGGCAAAGAACGTACCCTCAGCAAGTTCGCTGATGACCCCAAGCTGGGAGGAGCGGCTGATACGCCAGAAGGGTGTGCTGCCATCCAGCGAGCCCTGGGCAGGCTGGAGAGCTGGGCCGAGGGGAACCTCATGGGATTCACCAGGAGCAAGGGCAAGGTGCTGCCCCTGGGGAGGAACAGCCCCAGGCACCAGCACAGGCTGGGGCTGCCCTGCTGGGAAGCGGCTCTGCTGAGAAGGCCCTGGCAGTGCTGGTGGGCAGCCAGTGCCCCTGAGCCAGTGCTGGGCCCTCGGGGCCAAGAAGGGCAGCGGGGTCCTGGGCTGCATGAACAGGAGTGTGGGCAGCAGGGCGAGGGAGGCCATCCTGCCCCTCTGCTCTGCCCTGGGGAGGCCGCAGCTGGGGTGCTGTGTCCAGTGCTGGGCCCCCAGTGCCAGAAGGACAGGGAGCTGCTGGAGCAAGGCCAGCGCAGAGCCACAAGGATGCTCAGGGGATGGAGCATCTCCCTGGGGAGGAAAGGCTGAGAGACCTGGGCTTGTTCAGCCTGGAGAAGAGAAGGCTGAGGGGGATCTCCTCAGTGCTNCACGCAGGGGCTGGACGGGGGGAGCTCCGGAGGGCCCTTCCAACCCCTGCCATTCTGGGATTCTGTGAATACATGGCATCCAATCTGCCAGAGCCAAGTACCTAAACTTGAGCAGACCAGATCTTCCTCTTGAGAACTTCAAAGGCATCTACTTTTCTCAGTTAACTGTATAAGTTACTGACTGAGGCCATTTCATTAGACCACTAAAATGAATGCTCAGAATAGCTGTACTAGATATCATTTAACGTGTATATTATTTCTTCTTTTTTCTAAAGTGGCTGTAGCTGTATGCCAGGGTAAGCTTAAAATAGCCTATGTAGTTAGGACAGTGGATGTTGTCATCCAGGAATACAAGTACAGGTACGGATCTTGCTATGCACTGCATCATGTGCGTGAAAGCAAGCATTTACTCTACTGTAAATCTAATCCTGTATTCGTGAAAAACTGAACCCAAGGGACTTAACATGATATTTAACTAAATGACTGTGCTTGGGGCCCTGAAGATAATGGCATAAAATGTGGCAGTGCATTAGGATCACTTACCTGAAATAATACCTGAAACAATTTATATGTTAAATGAGTTGTCACATATCTTGGTAGGGTCTGCAGCCTGCTTTTCATTATAGATGTTATTATATTCCTGTTTGGAATCATCATTTGGAGAGGAAAAAAAAATATTTGGTAAAACCCCACTGGGTTCAATTTTCAGGAAAATTAACAAATGCAAACTTAATTAGAGTAATAAAATTATGAAGGATGGGGCATAGTTAATATTGCATGAATACATATCTAAGAAAAAAAGGAAACCAAAATTTTGTTTGGACATGCATTTGTATCCTTAAGTCCTAACAAGTGTGCTGTTTGAATCTGTGAAGGAAATGAAGTTTTTCATTTAGTTATATGTGGTTCACTTGCACTGAGGGTTGTTTTGGGATGAGACCTAGATGGATGTCAGAGGACTTGACTAGAGCTTCTGAAACTTAGTTGACAGTGGTCACCTTCCACTATCTATAGGAGTGTTGGCCATCCCTCTATGCAGGGCTATATGTGCACTTAAATCCACCCTTTCTTGCATTCTTTTGCTCGTCCATCAGAACCAGAACTTTCCACATTACTTATCTCTCCCCTCTTGCCCGGTTCTTCCTGCTTGACTCTGCTTTGGTCCTGTTCCTATATCCTGACCAGGACACACGTCTCTAAAGTCCATTCTTGAATAAATGGATGAGACTTGGAGCTGGGAGTCCTTGACGCCCTTAGGAAGGGAATTACTCTATTTGGATCTGTGTAGTCACACAATGAACTGTATGAAGGAAAAGGAAGTTTCTCTGCTGTCCCCAGCCACAACTCTTGCAAAATAAGCCGTTATATTTTTACTTGAATCAGTTCAATCACACAGTTTCTGTGGAGTGGGAGAGCTAAAAGGAGACATTTTCTAGATGAATATTACTGCTTGTTGAAGTCACTGTATCATCAGGCCACAGGCTGATACTTGTGGCCTGAAATAAAGTTTGAATTCTCCAGTTTTTCCAAGTGGCCATTAGCAGGGTGCCTGGGATATCTTAAGTTCACATCAGATATAGGCAATTAGTGCTTTACTTACCATTAAAAAAGGGATTTCAAATTTAATTAGTCAACAAAAGCCTTTCCTGTTCTTTAAAGACAGCCTGAGGGAGTGCTGGTTTTACACAGGTTAAAGCTGGTTCATTTTTAATATGGTCGGTTGGAATGTTGTAACGTTTATTTTAGTGCAAGACAATTTATTGTTGAATGGTTAAAAAGAAAGAAACTTCTTGAAAACAGCCTTTTCTTTGTGGATTTTTGGAGCAAAAGAAACTACAGAAAATACCACTGCCATCTGTTTCATATAGGAAATTCTGGGCCGTAAATGTCCTTGCAAAAGCTGAAAAGCCCGTACGGATTTTTTTGTAGCTAAAAATGAGTAATTTTAGAATTTTTGTTTAATTTTTCTTTGACTTGATTGCATTGAACCAGATGTTGTTTTTTTCCCTAAGAGCCTGCACCAAATCAGTGTGCATGTGTGTGATACATGCTTTGAGGAAATACGTGGCTAGCAAATTTTGAGAGCATGATCTAGAGATTTGAAGATGCAGTGTCTCACACATTTCTTAACACTTAAGTAAGTACGGAAATCGCTGTAAACCTGCTATACTACCTATGATGAATGAGCTTATTTGTCCAAACAGATTTTCCATATATAATGCGCATTTTTTGCATCTGTCTGTTCCCTTCCCTGGTGTATTCACTGTGAACATAAACCAACTCTGATTACAGAAAGTCTTTTACTCTCCGAGATAGTGTTCATCACTGTTACGTGCCACATGAATGGAGCAGAAGCTGCGTATTGACTAGAACAAGTAAAAGTTCTGCATTGGTTGGAAACTGCAGATATAATCATGAATGCTGTTATGTATCTGGAAACAGTGTGTTCCTCTAAAAGCTTGCTAATTTTATTTTAAATAGGGAACATAAATATCTGACTCATTCTCTCATATGTCTGCTCTTCTATAGAAAATGCCTTTGCTTCAGTATTCAAGGCATCTAACAATACTTATTCACATGCCACTTGTCTTTTTAATAACTGAATAAGGATTTCTGAATAAGTACCATTAAACAAATTAGTACAGAGCATAAACATCTATTATATTATTCCTGATAAGGAAATACCCTGTATTTCCACTCTCTGATTCAACCCTTTCTTTTATTGATAAATGTCTTCTGGCGAGCCTGTTCTAGCAGATCTGCTTGACCTCTCTAATCTCTGTACCAAACTGACAGGTAGCACTTACTTTTGAAAGGATTTTAGTTCTTATTCTATGTGGTGGATTAAATAAGCATCACTGAGTTTCTGAGTACCTTCCAGGAATTTCCTCTGAGTGAGCCTTAAATATTCTGTGTCTCTCTCAAGAACTGCAGTTCCTGTTGGTGCCATAACTGCTAGATTTGGACTCAAATTCTCCCAGCTGGAGCCTAGTAGTAGCAGTGTTCAGCACTGTGGACTGACCTTCCAGTTATATTCATGGTGCATCTCCAGGCATGTTCCTCTGAGCAGCACCCGTTGGCTCTCCAAAAGCCTTGGACAAAGTGTTCTGCATTGTTCCCTCTCCAGTTTGTTAGATTTGGCTCCTTGATGTCATTCCTTTATTTGTTTCTTGTCACCAGTTGTCTCCGAAAGTCTGTTGCTGTCTTTCTTGAACTTCCTCTCCCTTGTTAATGTGAAGAAATTGCTTTTTGGGTTGTTCTGAGTTCCTAGTGGATTTACAGTAGATGAGGCCTACCAAGCAATTAATGAACACATAAAGCCATTTAGCTTGAATTATGGTAATCATAGAATGCTTTGGGTTGGAAGGGACCTTAAAGATGATCTAGTTCCAACACCCCTGCCATGGGCAGGGGCATCTTCCACTAGACCAGGTTTCTTAAAGCCCGTGATGATTTGCTCTGAACTTTGTTGCTGGGTACAGTAAGGCTGGCAGCATCTGTAGACCCCGCCGAAGCCTGTATTCAGGCTGTATTCCTAAGCCTGCTCCCTGAGCTAGGTTGTACCTCGGCTCTGATTTCTCATTTTCCACCTGCTAAGGTGAAAGACCCTAGTGCTATCCACTGGGAAGAATGCCCATACTTTGGTCGCTGTGGTTGTGCTTAATGTCATCAACCTGTCCGGCTGTGTGTTGCTGGTCTTGCCGTCATATTAATTCATACTTGGGGATCTGATGAGTTTGTAAATATATACAGAAAGCCATCTTCTTTGATTAAAGCTGTATGTGTCATTATTCAATGTGTATGAAATAATGACATTTTTGGTACCATCTTGCTGTTACGTAATTTTACCTACGCATTGTTGTCTGGGTGTGTTAATGAGGAAAGCACTGGGGTATGGGATATTTTTCCTCTCTTATCCCAGTGGCAGGGCAATTAGCACATATCTGCTGGCCGCTGACTTTGAATCATGTGTAGTTATAGTGCTTTCATTCACAAGCTGTCACTATTACTCTCTAATCTATCTAGTTCACAGGCAAATAAAGTATGCCATCTTTCAGGATTGCATTATAGAATGGAAATAGAAGAAAAAAAGATTTAGTAAAAAAGTAATGCCTAAACAGTAGCCTTATTCTTCAGGGAGAAAATAAAATACCTGCTGACAGCTCTTACCTTAATGATGTTCTTGCTTCTGTCAAAACATCAGACGCCCCATCATTTCCATTGGCATTTGCAAGACTCTTTAAAGAGATGCATAGGAAAGCAGAGTGTTTTGATGGGTGCTTTTTTTAGTTGGAATCCCTTTCCATAGCCACTGTTTTACTTGAAAAGGATCTTTTTTCCATCTGTCTCCTCTCAGATTGATTAGAGAAGGGTTTGGGCACAAGAGGAAGTGAAGGGTGGATAAGATAAAATTTACCCAAGTCGCATTTTCTCTACTGTAACGTAATTAACGTGTGGCAACTGCTGCTACACAGTATCATTGTAATGATTACTAAAAGAGATATTTGTAAGCTGGACAAGCTGGCAATGGGGAGCTGGGATACTCTACTATCTCCAGCCACTCTGGTGTCTTTGTGTGTATTTACAAGATACTGAAATTCCTTCTTTGCAGAGGTAAGGTGGAGTGGAGGAGGTAATAATGTCCATTTGGAGATAAATACAATTTTTCAACATTCAGGATCAGTCCTAGCCTCCTTCCTGCAAGTTCTGGTGCTCTTTACAAGTACTACTGCCCCCTTCCTAGGTACACATATCTGTTCTGGCAGCTACAGAACAGCACTGCGCATTGCAGTGTGGATGCCAGTATTCAGCCCTGTGGTACTTGTGGTATGTTGGAAGGCTTGCATGCAGGTGAGCTGCAACCTGTGCTGTAAAATGACTTGGTTCTCCTCAAATAATGCAAAGCCTATGTCCATCTAATTAATATAGAAGAGTGAGGGGTGATGTAGTTGGGACTGGGGTACTAAGCCCAACTGTTTGCCTGAGCTGTCATTGAAAGCGAAGGAGCCTCATTGCCTATGGGGAAGGAAAGCCTCAGAAAGCCAATAACTGGAAAGTTTGGGATCCTAACTTAAGTAAAATTCACAGAGCCAGTCTGTTAATTCAGTGGTCTTTGAATTTGGTTATTAGCTCTCAAGGATTTACCATTTGTTAGCTTTTCTTTTAAAACTCGTAAGTCAAAGTGTGCTTGAAAGTCTTATACCTAAGGTAAGGCAAAGCTCTAAGCCCTGCACGTACCGAGAAGTTAAAAAACGTGAAGCATGCCATCACAGAGCGGGTGGTGGCCCAAATGCTGCCACACTGGAGCAAGGACACTGCTGAGGAAGGAGTGGCAGGAGGCAGAAGAGTGGCAGAAGGCCCAGATGCCAGGAAGAAGGCATTACACACCAACCTCCTGCGGTGCCTGTCTCCTCTCTGAAGGAACTGGGAGAGACTGAGCATAACCTGTGGCAAAAACGAGGGAAGTTGGCACTGGAAAGGTGGTAAGAGAAGTTTCTGGCTTAAGCTGAGCAAGGGGAAAGGAGAGGAAAGGTGTTTACTTAACTAATTGTGCAATTGTTTATGTTCTCCTTTTTAATTCAACATCCAAAATCAGAAGTTTGCAGTAACTGGTAACAGATTAAATCCAGGGAAGAACCCCAAGCTGAGACTGTTAGACCATCCATGACAGCAAGCCATCTTTTTGGCTTCCCTGGATTTTTTTTTATTTTTTTTTTAATTTCTATCACTGATCTTGATACTACCTGGAGAGGGTACTTTGCACTCAGGAGATTCATCTTCTCTGGCGTGGGGTGTTCCACAGGCTGCAGTGTGGATATCTGCTCCACCAGGATCCTCTGGATTGCAGGTGGACCATGGTCTTCTCTATGGGCTAAGGGGAATCTCTGCTTTGATGCCTGGAGCACCTCCTGCCCCTCCTTCTTCACTGACCTTGGTGTCTGCAGGGTTGTTTCTCACATTTAGTGCTCCTCTCACACGCAGCTGCTGCACAGCGTTTTTTACCCTTTCTTATAGGCATCACCAGTGTTGTTGATGGGCTCAGCTTTGGGCAGCCGTGGGTCCATCTTGCAGCTGGCTGAAACTGTCTCTGTCTGACATGGGCGCAGCTCCTGGTCTTTCCTCACAGAAGCCATCTCTGCAGCCATCCCACTTCCAAAACCTTGCCACATTAAACCAAATATAACTAAATATGGGTAACCACAAGTCATCTAGTTAAGAGAAGACAGCATCCAACATTCTCACAGTGTAACAATTGCTTGTGACTTGCTTGCTTTGGTGCTCTAGTGAGTTCAGAGAAGGTTCCCTCCCTTCTTCTACAGAAGTATCATCTAAGTAGGAGGTATGGTTATATCTGTCTTTGAGAGTGCCAACAACTAGCCAGTACAGGGGCAGGATACCACACTCGATACACCGCTAATCTGTGATAGCTGGTCATTTATACTTTGTGCCTGGTGCTGATGGAAAGGATGGCAGACTCATATACAGAGTATATTAAGTTGTAACAAGTTTTACTTCATGTACTCTTTATCAATAGCAAGCACCCTAGGACATTGATCTTTTTTGTCCATGTCCACTCAGAAGGCAGAGAGAGGATAAAACTATAGAGAAATAGGCATCATGGAGACTAAGCAGCGAAAATGAGAAAGCAATTCCCTATCCAATTACCCTTTATCCATACAATTGTTGTTTGCGATCACTCTGTCTGGCTGCGTCATGCTGACTGGCAGGGAGATACGGACAGGATAAGAATGAATCCATTGCAAACAGACAGCATTTTCTCTTTTGCAATGTATGTTTAGCAATAAGTTGCTTCTCCCACAGTTGAATCAGCTTGTTCTTTACTTGCACTTTATTTGCATGCTTCCTCAAGTATTTTGGTATTTATTTCAACTCTTGCTGTCCCTTACTGTTCTCATGACAGAATTCAGGAACTGGAAACATCGATGTACCATCAAAAGTAGATAAATTTCAGCTGACGCAGATAGGGTTCTAATTCTGATTTTGAGTCACATCATCCCTTGTGCTGCTTCCCACAGGTAGTATTGCTTATTTAATTATCTATCTCTTAGGACCTTCCTGAATCTATTCTGCAAAATTTCAGGCTCCACTACCCCTAAAACGTAAGAGGTTGTCAGTATTCACATTTCATGGAAAGACCAAGCTCTTACTGTGACAGTGATCTGCTTCTCTGTTCACGGGCAAGTTTTCTGCATTGTGGGGTCCATGCAGGGATGTGGTGAATAAATAGTTTGACACCCTCACTAGCGAGGATACAATGCAAGACATATGACTGATTCACTGAAAGTTTTCACTTAAATTACCGCTTTATGAAAAGTGGTTTTCTCCTTAAACTGTTTCTTACTTTCTTCCTGTATCTTACTTTCTTGACCAGATGGAGTAGAATTCAAATACAAGCAGCTCTACCTTCATTTTAAGGGGGCTTTTAAAGGAAATAACAGATCATGGGAAATTATATTCTTCCTTCCTCATCTCTGCTCTTCAGAATAGATTTAGATTGCCTCATTACAAGTCCTATTTTCTTTACTTTGAGAATTCCTTAGAAGCTTTGTTTTCCATTTATACCTCTACAGTGTGGAAGTTACCTTTCTACTGTCTTTTTGTGTGTTTTTAAGAAGAAAAGTTAATAGGGTTGATGTTTTAGAATGCATAGACTTAGGAAATACATTTGGGAGGCTATCTAAATGTAGGACGTTGTCTAAACTGTAAGCCTTTCTCACACTTTTTCCTTCTCATTGTTGTCATGGAGTAATTTTCAACAGTTGTCCCTTTACTGCAAATTCTCATAGAATCATAGACTGTCCTGAGCTGGAAGGGACCCACAAGGACCATCGAATCCAGCTCCTGTCCCTGCACAGGACAGCCCCAAATTCACACCATGCCTCAGGGCCTTGTCCAAGGGCTCCTTGAACATCACCAGGCTGGGTGCCGTGACTGCCTCCCTGGGGAGCCTGTGCCAGCGCTCCACCACCCTCTGGGGGAAGAACCTTTCCCCAGTACCCAACCTAACCCTCCCCTGGCACATCCCCCTGCCATTCCCTCGGGTCCTGGCGTTGGTCACCAGAGAGGAGAGATCAGTGCCTGCCCCTCCTCCTCCTCCCCTGGTGAGGAAGCTGCAGCCCGCCATGAGCTCTGCCCTCAGCCTCCTCTTCTCCAGGCTGAACAAACCAAGGGACTTCAGCCACTCCTCGTACGGTTTCCCCTCTAAACCCTTCACCAGCTCCGTGCCCTCCTCTGGACACTCTCCAGCAGCTCTATACCCTTAATGTCCCGTGGCGCCCAACACTGCACCCAGTGCTCGAGGCGAGGCCGCCCCAGCGCAGAGCAGAGCGGGACCATCCCCTCCCTCGCCCGGCTGCGATGCAGCGCTTGATGCGCCCCAGGGCACGGCTGGCCCTCTGGGCTGCCAGGGCACGCTGTGGGCTCGTGGTCAACTTGCCGTCGGCCAGCACCCCCAGATCCCTCTCTGTGGAGCTGCTCTCCAGCCTCTCGTTCCCCAGTCTCTATGTACAGCCAGGGGTGCTGTGCCCCAGGTGTAAAATCTGGCACTTGCCCTTGTTAAACTCCATACGGTTGGTGATTTCCCAGCTCTCGGGTCTGTCCAGATCCCTCTGCAGGGGCTCTCTGCCCTTGAGAGTGTCAACAGCTCTTCCCAGTTTTGTGTCAGAAGCAAACTTCATTAGTATTCCTTCCAGTCTTGAATCCAAGTCATTAACAAAGAGATTAAAGAGTACCGGCCCCAAGATAGATCCCCGCAGAACCCCGCTAGTGACTGGCTGCCAGCCCAATGTAACCCCATTTACTGTGACCCTTTGAGTGTGACCCATCAGCCAGTTGTTCACCCACTGCATTACGTGTTTATCCAGCTGTGTGTTGCACACTTTGTCCAGGAGGAGACTGTGAGAGACAGTATCGAAAGCTTTACTGAAATCCAGAAAGATCATATCAACTGGCTTCCCATGATCAACAGGTGGGTGACCTTGTCATAGAAGGAAATCAGTTTTGTTAGGCAGGACTTGCCCCTCGTGAACCCGTGCTGGCTGGGACCAAGGACTGCATTGTCTTTCAGGTGTTCTTCAGTAACTCCAAGAATAATCTTCTCCATAATTTTACCAGGCACAGAAGTGAGACTGACGGGCCTGTAGTTACCGGGGTCATCCCTGTTGCCCTTCTTGAATATTGGGACAATGTTTGCCAGCTTCCAGTCAACTGGGACCTCTCCAGATTCCCAAGAGCATTGATCTGCCAGATTTTGCAACACATCTTAGAGGCTAAAGTTCTTGATCCCTCAGGCCAGTGCCTGTGAAAATATTTATGTAAAGAAGTGTTGTCATGACCACAGGTCCGACAGCAGAACCTGTCGTACTATTAGACACCGAAAAGGAGCTGTTGCTGCCATATCAAACACATGCTGCTGCTTTTCCTCACTGGTTCGTCTGTTGGGTTTATCTCATTAAAGAAATAAAACAAGCAGTCTTTTAAGCCATTACACTGCATATAAGGGTCATGGAACCCTGGCAAACAGCCAGAAAAGATAACCCACTAAACAAGCTGGCCTTAAAGCTGCATATTACAGGCATAAATCCTGGAGTGTTCCTGTCAGTCTTTAATGCCACATGTAGAAAGAAAGGAAAAGCCATGTTCTTTGGCTGTGACAGGCCTATGTACTTCTGTATGGATGCACTTAAGGTTTCTACCAGATCTTCCTTGTTTGGTATTTAGACATGTCTCATATGGTGAACACATTTAACATTATATAAATGGTATATAGCTGGTTATGTGATGAGAAATGCCTAAACTTCAGTCATGATATACTTGCCCCAAGCTGTGGAATGAGTGGGCAGAGGGCAGCACAGAATCCCTAAGTCCCTTGGGAAAAGGGGGCAGAACAGTTCCTGTGGCCCCAAGAATAAATCCCCGTCAATTTTTGAGAACCTTGTAGGAAAATGAGAATGGGATCATATGTTTAATAGAGGTGGGATGAATCATTTAGTAAGGCTGGATCCGCTTGACTGTAAATCGGACACACCGTCATGGATTAACTAGAAGTTATAAAGACCAGGTAAGTAGGAATGGCAGAATATAAATTTTACCTGTTGTATCTTTTTAGGCTAAAGCACATCACAGGATTTAGCACTGACAGTGAGTTTTTGTGCATTGCAGTGTACGATCCAATGCTGATGGTGGAAAAAGAAGGGATTGTAAGTGTGTTGCATATTCAGTTTGCAATTCTTAACTTTTCCATGAATGGCTTCTCATTTGAACAGTCATAAATGATCCATGATCACATTTTCTACTGCTATTTCCAACAAATGAAGCACTAGTAGTGTATCCTGTAAATCCTATAATACAGGTAATCTTGGGATAGAAGTAATGAGAAGGTATTTTTCCCAGTACGAACCATACTGCAATTCTTTAGGTTCTTTTATGTGTCAAATTATATCTGTACCTTGCCTAGATATGACTGTATTCAACTGTTGTTTTTGTACATCCTTCATCTAGGTCCTCAGTCTTCAGTAGACAGGACTTGCTAAGTTTGCCTTGAAAGTGGCTCTGTACAGGAGAGCCATGCTGTCTAAGTGCTAGTTTGAGTCATTGCAGTTACCTTCTGTATTACACTAGTCTACAGTAAATTCTACTGAATAGGTTATAGCAACAGTCTGAAAGATGTTTTTTAACAAGGAACACAAGAATCCGCTGCCAATTGACGACTCATCATATGCAGCTACTAAGCATTTTTTCTTGTTTACGTATAAGAAAATGATGCCTTTAGATTTATTTCACAGCTACTTATGGGATGCATATGCTATTATTATCCACATAGATTACTTTTCATTGAAAAATCTCGTATGTAAACACAACTGAGTTTAATGTCCAGGCATTTTTAACTGAACAAAGAAGAATGAATAGTTCTGATTGAGCTGACATCACATTGGGACATCTTTCTTTCTTAATTCCAATGAATTGGAAAACAAGACAGGTTGCTCAGAGACAGGTAAGCTGGTAGTGCTGCTGCTGCCCTACCTTAGCTCAATTGCAGGAGCTTCTTGTCGTAAGAAGGTATGAGGTATATAGATTTTCATCACTGAGTCTTTGATGTCTGTTTATTATGACTCGTTTAGAAAATGTTGATTCACAGGCTTAGAAACATACGTCTGTACTGTGATTTCTGACGATAGGAATTGGGTGCAATTCAGTGGTAAATTAACCTAGCCAAGTAACTAATCATATCAAATGAAATTTTTAAAATCTTAACTTCCATCTGCCTGTGTTCCTTTCATGTGGTTACCTGAGGTCTCTTGAAGGATTCCACTGATTGAAGAGCCAGTTACTGCTGTTACTAAATGTGTGAAGGAGGCATTGAACTTAATGAATCAAAGAAATGAAGGGATTCGTAACACACAATTCAAGTAAAAAGCACTTAAAAGACACTTGAAAAAGCCATGTGGGTCAAGTTAGCTAATTGTGGATATTAACTTGTGGATTGTATTCTAGCCAGATAATACAGGCATGGCTTTGGATACCTGTGGGAGCGTGCCATGGGAACACTACGTGTGCTGCTATCTTCGTGGTCTGCTGTCTTTACACAATTAAAGCTTAATGAAGGCCTTTGCATACCTTAAGTTGGTAAGACAAACTGCGCCACATTGTAGTTTTATTTCTTCAGAGGTTTTTGTTTTCGTGTGTTGAATAATGTTGGGTTTTTGTTTGGCTTTTTGGTTTTGGTTTTGTTTTTTATCTTAATGTTTTCAGGAAGCTGGAGACCTGTTCTTAGTTTTTGCAAGTTCCTTTTGGAAGGTGTTACAGGTAGATCTTTAGAAGTCCAGATCTTTAAAACCAAAAACCTGCCTGTGAAGATGGGCTTAAACATATAAGTGTAAATTATAGCAGTAATTCTGATAACATGTACACAAAACCATTATGAAAATTTTGGCTTTCTGATGAAGAAAATCTTCAGTATAATGCAAGCACAAAATTGACAGTCTGTTTGTGGAACCAACAGTAACCAAAAACAACTGATTTGAACCCTCTTTGGTTTCACTAGGTACAGTATTCTTTCCTAGTCCCGAGCTGTTGCAGATTGCTGAGGTGTGCATTTCCTTGAAATTTTGAGTTGTATATATCATTCTGAGCTGAAAGTGCTCTGCAAAATCCTGAAATCAGTTCCAGTAGTTGTATGTTGTCAATGGTAATAACTAGATGAGCAACTTATTTGCCAGTTAACATTGAGCTTTGACGAGGTGATCCTTGAAAATCAGCCAGTTCTCCCGGACCCCTCTTCTGTCCATGACCCATGGGATTCATCCCAGCAGAACCTTGAACAGGCCAAAGTCTGCCTTCCTGACATCTAGGGTTATGATCCTGCGTAATGCCTTGTTCCTGCCTCTCAGGATCATGATCTACTGGAGTGTGTCCAGTTACTCCTACAGCTCTTATAAATGCATTGTGCTGGATTTCCCAGAAAAGAAATGCCTCTCTCTGTAGAAGGGGTGGCAGAAGATGTGGCGTGCTGACCTGTCAGTTGTAGTTCACACTCTGGAATATGAGGCTTTGCCAGTCATTTCAGCTAATGAGATGGAAGAGGCAGCAGTCTTGTCTTTTTTTCTTTTTTTTCTCTTTTTTCCTGCTCTTACCTGTTGTGATAATGTCTTATAAAGAAGGACTTTAAACTGTTGCAGTTAAATTTAATAAGTATCTGTAAAAGTCATTTCGGTATTGAAATCCTTTGCTGTGGAACACAGCTTATTTGTAGCCTCCTATGTGTTCTTGTTTCCATTATAAAACACTGGGCAATGTTCCATCGTAAGCGCACCTTATTTGGGAGGTAGTATGAAATGTTAATACTGTGATTTCCACAGGATAACAAGATAGTCTAAAGAGTAAGCAATGGGCTGTAAGGACTAGAATCCAAAACTGGTGCCACAGGCAGTTAGGAGTTGTAAGTTAAAATTGCAGGAGATTGTGTAATGGATTGGCAGCTAACGCAGTACTTGAAATTCATTTGGCATTTACATGCACGGTAAATTCCAAATGAGCTCCTAAGAACCCTATAAAAAGGAAAAAAGTGCGCGTGTGTGCGAACTGCTTGTTTCTCCCTGTAACACATCCTCTTAGTTCCAGATTATAATTTGCCTTTGTATCATTGGGAGTTTTTTTAATGTATATAAAGAGGTGATTTACATTCTTAGATTAAGTTCAGGCATTTCCAACAATATCAGAATAAGGGGACCACTGTTATCTTTGCAACTGGAGCCTGTACATTCTGTGTGAATTCATCTCGATGTTACTGCCTGTGTTTCAGGGCAGCTTGCTTTTATGCAATGAATATTGGTAGATCCCAAGAAAATATAGCCACAGATTTTAGTAACAATGAAGTGAATGCCTGCCAATTGCATGGCAGGTCACGTTCAAACTGGCAGTTTGTGACAGATATGTATGTAATGGCTCTAAATCACTGTGCGGACTCACTGTATTCCATATTTTACTCAACTTCCAATAAGAGTTACACAAATAAATTAAAGTGCAGCTGTCAAGATCAGCAGCAGAGTTGAAGGCATACATATAATGTAACATATTAAAGAGCCTATGCCTTCTCCTGGAAAACTTTTGAAATATATTGTGCTAGATGAAAGCAGCAGATTTGTTTCTGCTGTTTGTTTTTCTTGTCTCACTTGTAATAATCAAGAAAACTTGTAATGAAGCTGATTCTAGAGGGTTTTGTTACAGTTTTGGGACTGGTTCTGTATCTGTTCCGTTAGTCCCAGTGTACCCTTTTCTGGTTATTTCATGACTTTAACTCTCCTGGAAATGAAATCCTGTAATGCTTTGCTTAGAGTGTATAATACCTGTGCATGAAGCAACCATGGTTGTCTAGAAGGTCCAGGTGGGTTTAGCTCAGTTCTTTCCTTTATGAAATTATTGCACGCTTCTTAAAATCAGGATTTTTTGTAATCTTAGCAGAAACCATCTACAGACAACTCTATTTCAAACCCTATTATTTTATCTCTGTGCCCCAGAGGGGCCAGCTTTGGATGTCGTAGGTATGTGCCTGTCAGTTTGACTAGCTTCCCAGGAATTTCTTTTGTCTCTAATCACTTTTCATCCAGTTGGCATTGCTTGTCTTGACTGTAAGCTTCTGCCTCCGCTTTCCCCTGGATTTACTAGGAGGTTGAGCCAGGCCCTCAGAGGCAGGCTTCACTCCACTGCCTTGCAACAACTGTTTTCGCTGAGTGGCATTCTTTCTTCACTAACTCTCTCATCATCTCCAGTTTCCCAATACCCCAGGATTTAATCAAATATTCATGTTGT
>VZTV01029534.1:0-11344 GCA_013400875.1 Anhinga rufa
AACAAGGCATACAATACAATGATCTTTGCCACGAATATTCTGCCAGACTCCAGAGATTCCTTGGACCAGAAATGTTGTCTTTAGGTTTAATGGTCCTTTGCATATTTCTCCTCCATTAATTTGCCAATCACTCCCTGAGACCACGTGAACTTCTAGCACTCAGCATCCTGTGGTAGGGAACCCTAAGATCCTACCTGTTGTGTGAAGTATTACATCCTTTTGGTTGTTTTGGCTCCTAATATTTTTTTTCGATGATCCCCACTTCTTACATTGGAAGAGACAATGCGCAACTGGTTACTGACTAGTTTCTTCATGACACTTGTGATTTTATTGTCTTCTTGTTACATCCCTTATCAGTCATCTTTTTTCCAAGCTGAAGAGTCCTACTGTACTTCTTTGTTCGCTGTATGGGGACAACTCCAAACCTTTCATCATCTTTATCAAGTGTTTCTGAGCTTTTCTCCGTTTTTATGTCTTTTTCCAGGTGCGGAAACCAGAACTGCACATGATGCTTAGGATGTGGCATTTGTGCAAGTGTGTGCTCTCTGTTCTGTCCTCCAGCTGTCTGGTTGGCATGTTTTAATGCTACTAAATATCAAGCTGATGTTTCAGTGGAGTTGCCTATCATAACCTCGTTATTATGTTCTGAGCAGCAGTTGAGAACTTGGTGTTTTACATGTAATGTTAGCATTATTTTTCCTTACATAAATCACTTTTATCTGTATTGAGTTTCATTTCCTGTTTTATCACCCAGTTGCTCGGTCTTGTAAGGTCCTTCTGCAATTCTTTGTAGCTGGACCTAAACCAATAGCTACTGGTTGAATTGTATCCACCCACAATAGTTTTCTGGAAGTTTTCAGGTCCTTGGCAGCCTTGAAGGCATCCTGAGCTAACTGTTTCATTAAGACAAGATCATAGGAGAGGAATTTCCCATCAAGATGCTGATGAGCGGGATGACCAAGCACCAAAGGAGCATAATATTTTCTTTCTAATATTTCAAAAAATTAAATATCTGTCCACAAAATAGTCTCATAGGATGCTTTTCTTCTGGAAAATACTAGCTTATTGGAGGGCAAAAAGTCCTTAGGAACACAGCAGTAAGACTTCTGGCAGCCTCCCCTGAATTTTTGCCAGTGCTCCTCTACCTGGAAATCTATCTGGGAGGCTCTTGAGAACCACCCCCTAAAATCATGTTTCCTGTGGCTTCTCAGGCTTCAAATTCACCAGCTAACCTGTTGTGCAACGAAGTGATACCCTGAACATTGTGTTACCAGGATTTCTTGCCCTTGCAGGTCTGAATGTCTCCCTGGCCAGCTGTCCGTCTGGTATGCTGTCCTGCTGTCTGCCCATATCTTTAGTCGACACTCTAGGGCGGTGAAGAGGGAGTTTGGGAAATGGCCTGAAATACTAAAGAAGTCTGCTTCAGATATTCCAAGTGGATTTTTAAAGTCATTTTACCCTGTATCAAACAGCATCATGAACCTAACACTAAAGTATAACATCAGATTATATATAGTAGCATCTTCCAATAAGAAATATGAATGTAATAACAACTGGCATAATTAAAACATCCTAATTTTTTTTTAAACCCGCTTGCTAATGTATCAGCATTTGTTTAGTTTCCTCACCCAAAGAAAAAGGTGGAAGTAAGGGGGAGAAGAGAGGACAGAACAGAAACTGTTCAGTAGTGGTGGTGGATGCAGATACACAGGATCTAAAGCCAGGTGGCAGGTAACTTAAGTGATTCAAGGTGAGCTAGCTGAAGGATGGTTCTGGGCAGCTATTTTTGAAATGTTACAGGAATTTTATGTTTAATTAGGCAGCCTTGTTAGGTTCCACGTTTGCCATGGAGAGGTGAGCCAGTCTGAGCTTGCAGATGAACACCTGCTACAGACAGCAGCTGAGGACAGTGCAGGAGCCGGTCAATCACTGAGAGTTTTTCTGATTATAAAATCACAGAAATTAGGATTTAGGCTGAAAGGGGCCTCTGGAGGTCACCTAGTCCAAACGCCTACTCAAAGCAGAACTAATTTCAAGTTGGGCCGGTCTGCTCTGAGCCTTGTCCAGATCAGTCTTGAAAATATTTAAGGATGGCACTTCCACCACCTCTCTACAAGCTCTTTTAATCCTTAACCATTCTCATGGGGAGAAGTTTTTTCATATGTCCAGCTGGAGTTTTCCGTGCTGCAACTTCTGCCTGTTGCCTCTTGTCCTATCACTATGTGCCCTTGAGAAAAGTTTGGCTCCATCTTCTCTGCAACCACTTGGGGTGTTGAAGAGAAGCTGAACCCCCTGTAACAGTCTTTTCTCTAGGCTACACAAAACCAGCTCTCTCCTCTCCTCCTCATCGGTCATATACTGTAGCCTCCTAACCATCTCAGTGGGTCTTTGCTGATGGGCCTCTCCAGTTTGTTGGCAAATCTTCTAATGGGGGACCTGTGCCAGACACAGTACTGCACACAGAGCCTCACAGCAACAAGTAGAGGGGAATAATCTCTGCCCTTAAACCCCTGGCTACTTCATGACTGTTTTAAATTTCAAGAATTTTCTGCTGCTGCAGTAACTCTAGAATATTCTTGGTGGGTTTCCGTGCCTCATAACTTCATTTTCATATTCTTATTTTTCAAGTTGCTTTTCTCTTGGTGACAGAAAAAATCTGTGCAGCTGTGCAAAATGTGCCTATTTACCGAACAACAAGAAGATATAACTATCTTTGTGCAAAGTTCTCTTGAATACAAAAAGAAAATAAAATGAAATGCAAAGATTTTTTCAGTAATCATTGCTTAAAGGGCTTTTTATGTGGTAACACACTCATGATGATAAAGAATGCAAATTATTTTAAGTGATGATTTTTTTAAATATCATACTTAATGTGTGGATCATCTTTAGTGCACAGGTAAAAACTTCCTTTTCTGACTCAAAATACTTACCTCTTAATGCAGAAAGGGTAAGTATTGGAACTCATGGGAATGCCTCATGATCTCCACTCAGTGGGCCAATAAATTGTTCTAGAAATATGGGCTATGGAGGCAGAAAACAAGTTTCTCAGCTCGGTCTGCAGTACAGAATGGAGCCCAAGGGCATGACTGCATCATGGTAAAAAAAAGAACAGCCAGAAGCTCCCAGCTTTGTCCACTGCCTACACACGTATGTCCCACAGGCAAAGAGTGAGTGCTTTGAGTCTTGCTGTCTGGGTCAATGTATAATGGATCTGCTCTCGGGGACAATCTCAAAGTACTAGTGAAACAGCAATGCAGACTGCTTCTCATCCCTTTTTCTGAGGTCCTGTCTGGATTTCTGAGAGGGGAGCCCCCACCGTAGCTTGAAATCCTCTTAAACCTGCAGGTTAGGATTTTAGATAACAGAGTTTCTGATCCTGAGGAAGGTTGAATGCAACCAGCTTCTTCCCCCTGCTAGAATAAAATAATTAAGTGAAAGGATAACTATGATAGAAGGATGGATGGAAGACAATGTGTTTTCTTAGGTTTGGTCTGTTGCTAAGAAGCCCCTAGATAGCCAGGGTGGCAGAGTATGTGCACCGTTTGGTGTGAGGCCCTCACAATGCTAACAGAACTCTCCGTTAGCAACAGGTTACCTATCATGCTGTCAAAAAGACTCTAACTGCAGAGAAAGAGATCTTACTTCTTTGAGCTTTCACCTTCTCTCACAGATACCAGGTGGAGCTGGGTGTTAGTGGCCCATAATCAGATAACCATCTTTTCTGAAAAAACCTCCCCATCCTCTGTAATGTAAGTTCTTAGTGCCTATAGGATCTTAAGCATGAATCCACAGAAACGATGAGTCAGCACCTTCTTCCCAAATGGCTGTTTACAAGGACAAAAAGAAAGCAAGCCCCCACTTCCCAAAATGGTTGAATATTGCTGCTTCTCCTGTGCAACTTTAATTGCTCCTATGGACGTTTTTACACCACCTCGAGTTTTGCTGTCTTAGTCAGTCTGTTCTCTGTTTTTAAACCTGTCATTTGCATAGGCACAGACCTTACGGTGTTTATAATAAACTTATCTTTGTATGTTTCTATATCCTATCATTTCCTAGCTTTGAATCTGAAGGGGTTTTTTAAAAATGTACAGGGATAAGTGCACTCAGCTGATCTGAAGTGGTCTACACCTTAGAAATATGTGTTCTTTTATGCCTTAGTAATATATTTTCGGGGGGGGGGGGCAGTCTAAATTGATTGCTGCAAAATTAGCTTAGGTTATCTGGATTTATATTTTTTATTGCTATGGTAAAAATAATTTAGAGCTTCTGAAAGGTGCCAGATTGACAGCCCTGAAGTTAAGCTGATTGTTCCATTATTTCCCAGCTCTTCTCTTACAGCCTTTCAAAGACATCTGCTCCTTTCCAGTCTCCCATAACTCAGTTTTTCAGATGACTGCTAAGGCCTCTGAGACAGTGAGAGCCACTTCCCTAGGAATCCTTAGATGATGTTTATCAGGCTTCTCTATTTTGAAGATGTCTAATTTATTTCATTAGGTCTAACTTGTTTCATTATTTTCTATCTTATTCTTTCTCTGGTCCCTCAGACCTTTTCATCAATATTATGTGCATGAACAGCCTCATCTTTTTAAAGGGCTAGTTCATCTCTTTAGACACATTAATTACTATTTAGAGACGGCAGATTCAAAAGAAGTGATAGGCAATCCAGCTTGAATCATCTGCTGATTCCTTTCCCTTGAATATATTTATCAGTGTTTTCTTTGGGCTAGTCAACAAGGTAAGAACAAACCACAGAGAACGATTTCTTGTTATCCTGGAATTCTCTTGCTAAGTTGACTCTCATTTTGCACATACTTCTTTCTTATATGCATGTATTCTTTTACATTCACTTTAGCAAACAAAGTTTCCACTCTTTTTATGAGTCCTTTTTTTGCTTAAAAGTCTACCAGTGAAGGACCACCTATGTGGTTAGGAAGCTGGATCCCATGCCCTGTCAGGAGAGGCTGGGGGAAATGGGTTTGTTCAGACTGGAGAAGAAATGGTAGGTGAGATCTAATTGTTATCTTCCAGTAAATAACAGGTGGCTATAGAAAAGACAAAGCCCCTTGGCAAGGCAAAGTGACAGCACTCACAGCAAAGGATACAAGATGCAGCAAGGGACATTCCAGTTGGACACGAGGAAAAAATTATTCCCTGCAAGAGGAGCTGAGCACTGGGGCAGGTTGCCCAGAGGGGTGGTGGATCTCCATCCTTGGAGATCTTCAAAACTTGGCTAAGTGAAGCCCTGAGCAAGCTGATCTAGCCAGGAAGCTAGCCCTGTTTGAGCAGTAGGTTGGATCAGCTCACCTCCAGAGCTGAAATAATCCATAGACTTTTGGTTTCTAAGATTGCTCCCCAGGTGAATGCCTTCAGCAATGTACAATCACAGCCCTCTGAGACTCTTCTGCTTCAGAACACCTTCAGACACCCTCTGGCTACTCAGACATCAAAGTATTGCATTTAGCGATTAGGGAAGCATATGCACATGTTTAACTCAAGTTAAACCAGAGTGCAATGGTTTAACAACACAGCCACCGGCTCCCTTACTGACTATGCAGAGTAGTTTAGTATTGCTAGTGCTTTTCATTTACTGTAATTCAAGTTAATTCAGTGGAATCTGCCAAAATGCAGTAGGAATAATTTTATTGTTAAGTCAACTATATCGTAAATCAGAGGATAAAAGAGGACTGAGTTGAAACTGTTGATGAAACCATTAATGTTAGATTGCTATGGTAGAAATGAGCCTCCACCCTGGCTTTTTGTATAACCATGCCTTACTGTTACTTCAATAATGCTACAGAAGGTACAAGGCCGGTGAATTGTGTCTTGTGTTTCAAAATGCTGCATTCCTAGCTGAAGGAAGCTGTGGTACATGAGTAATGTGAGGCATCTACAGATCTGAATTGTTCCTGTTTTTATTAAGTCATATGTTCAGCTGTAAATGTTACGTTGTCTCCAGAGGCAAAGGATGAGTTGTACATAATGACTATGAATTTCAGATAAAAAGGGCAGATCTGAGCAACTTTAGGACATTTTCATTTCCTGAAAAAAAACCAAACTGAAATGAAGGCAGGATTATCTGGTTACTAGGCAGCACAGGAAAGCCCATGTTCCCTTTGACTTTGGCCAAGAGACGGCCATCCACCCAAACAAGCGCCACCCCAGCATGGTGCTGAGGCCTGAGCTTTGACCAGAGGGGATATAAGACATTGCCAACTGGCATGTTGTAAAATCAGGGGGCACAGGAGATTCCGTTTCTCAGGTATCTCACTTTAGAAAGGAAGCCTCAGCACTGAAGGAATAACAGCCCGTGAGGCAGTAATCCTGGCAGGGCTACAGTATGTTTCAAGGAGGTTGGGAAGTTCCTCTCTAGGAAAGAAATACTGGTGGAAGGTGTTGATAGCAAGCGTTTGCTTTGTTCTAGATGGTTTGTGAGACCATCTCAAAAGCAAATGGTCTGCGGAGAAAAGTAATACACACGTGTACTGATGGGCCTCCAGGAGGTCCCATGTGATGTCAGCCAGTCCTGTGGAGATGTTTCCAGTGCTCTAGAACATCTTAAAGACAGTCAGAGACTGCATTAAGGCAATTGAATCTTACTTCTCTGTGGGTGGGAATTCAGTGTTTGGCTAGTATCAAAAGCAATTCAGTTAATCTGGATTTTCTTTCCAGAAAAAGTTGTTTGGTGGGTTGTTGTTTTTTTCGCAAAACCTTTTCAAGCAACACTGATATGTGTTGCACTGGAAAAAAGGTGAGCTAAAGAGAAACCTAGAAAAAGTGTGTCAAATAAAAAAGCAGTCATCACAAATGACAATATATTTTCTTCCTATGGAGAATCCGGTTATTCTGCTTTTCACATCCAAATAGTATTTAAATCCACATCCAGAGTTCAGGAAAACTCACATAATAACTCACTTGAACCCCTCAAATAAGAACTAGCTTTTTTTTAATGTTTCCTTTGACAAATTGCAACAGGTCATGTAAGTGACATGCTTTATTAAGAATTGATGTCATACAGAAGGGTTTGCAGGGTTAAAATAACATGAGATTTCTGATCATGCTATTACAGTGAGTATGCTGTTACCTCTGAGAAGAAATAGGAGGGATAATGTAACACTAATGGTGAAAAATAGATTTTTCTGAGGAGTCTGAGCACAGGGCAGAACATTAACATTTTGTACTCCAGTCAGTCTCGGTACAGCACTGCGATAACAGGGTAATGCTGTTGACCTCTGTGAACTATATCAAAAGGAGAGCCAAACTCAGCCCAATTCTTTCCTGAAGTTCATAGAAAAGCATGTCAAATCAGATTTGATCTGAAAAGGAAAACATCATGAAACAGGGTATTTTCCTTGATATATTCTTTGTAGCATGCTAACCATCTATGAAAAGCTGACGTAATTTTCCGTCTCTCTAGATTAATTTCCGGGCTATGCTCTGAGGCAAACAAGGCTGTGTTTCAAATCAACTCTCTCCACTAAACCGAGGACACAGGATCGTGGAAACAGTAGAACAAGTTGGGTTGGAAGGGACTTGGGGAGCTTGTGCTGTGCAGCCCCCTGCACCACGAAGGGCCAGCTTCAAGGCTGGAGCTGGTTGCTCAGGGTCCGGGTAGGTTTTGGGAATGTCCCAGGGCAGAGGGTCCACCGCCTCTCTGGGCAACTGCTCCAGCGCTTATCCACTCCTGCAGGGAAGGCATTTAGCAAAACGTAGCTAAACAAAAAGTCAGCTGGCCCTTTACACAGCTGCACTGAAATACTGTATTTTCCTGAAATGCAGTATACATGTTTAACACACACACACACACACAAAAAGGCCAGTACATGGGAGAACAGAGAGGTCTCGGTAGGAAATGAGTGATTACCAACAAATTACCATTGATTTACAGAAAGAATGTACAGAGATGTACAATGATACCTTTTGTCAGGCTAACTGCCTGCCTAAACTGCTAAAACTGCCAATGGAAGTGCCTTACTGTGCAAAAACGAACAGCAGATGCTGATTATAAAAAGCAGTTAAAAGTCTCAAACAGCTGGTAAGGACAACACTTGAATTTATGGCTGGTAGCACCAAGCAAAGCTGTCAGCTGTTGTTTCCAAGCAAGGTCTGGGGACAGGAGTCTAACAAATGCATCATGATTACTGGAGATCCGCTGTATTTGCCTCCAGACCCCTGACTGAGCTTGAAGGTCACAGAGAGAAAGACTGGCTCTAGCTCTAGAGCTGCTCGCCTCCTTACGTGTAGATGTGTGCTAGCAGTAACAAATTGCTCTCACATATGACACATGTAAGGGACGGCCCAGAAACAGCCTGTCAAAAGAAGCTGAAGCATATGCAGCCCGTGATAACAGCGCCACAAGCTCTCATTATATAAACGTTCTTCGGAGGGGCGTGACCTTGTTCAACAAACTGCTCAGAAACAGTCTCCCTGCACTCCTGAAGGAGGGAGGGTGGGTCTGCGGGAGCCCAGGATGCTGAAGAAGCACTGCAGAGTGGAGCAGTGTCCGTGACTGATGCTTCCCCAGAGGAGGGTGAGCAGAACCATCTTCCTCTGATAAAAGCTGCTTCCTCTGATAGGCGCCCTTACAGCGCTTAGGGGAAAAGCTTGATTGGCCTGACTGTGCATATGCTCTTCAATGCTGTGCCTGCTTCTTCTCGTGCGTATGTGTCCATTCACAAACCCCTCTGTGCTTCCTAGCAGGAAAGTGAAATGAGCTGTGAGTCTCAGGGCAGGCTGTGAGGGACAGAAAGCTTTGGGGAGAAGTGATGAACTGGATGGGAAGTGGGAGGGCAAAGGATAAGCACTAGGAGAAACTTGGGAAGCTGTGAAAGATTGCTGGGAGAAACAGGAATCCTGCAGCATTTGGAATAATAAGCAAATGAAGACATTGCAGCTGGCTGTGGGTGAGATGTTATACGGATTTTGAAGATGAAATATCCAATGTTAAAAGATGCACCCGGGGCATTGTGTGTATGCATAGCACTAAAACAGTAGCTTTCCAGGAGTGAACAACACATTTAAGCACTGATGCACTTACTGGTTCCAGCTCCTGAGGGAATTGTATCCATGCAAGAGCTGACCTCTTTGAGTGCTTAAAGGGAGCAATTAAGGGCATTGCTAGCAAGCTACATGATTTCCTAATGGCAAGTGCCTCTGCAGACAATGTTGAAGACAGGCCAGTTCTGGGCTTGGGAGTAATGATGAAGCCTGATGAGGATGGGAAGTACCAGAACAAACTGGTGAACAAAATAGTAGGTACCAAACCAAAATGGCACATAAAATAGTAGCCTGTAGGCTACTACTATAATAGTAGCCAAAAGGCGCAGTTGGTGTGTGTTCAAGAGCTTGGAAAAGACATAAGCCTGATGCTGAAGAGCTGCAAATGAACTTATGTTATAGTATATTACACAACATAAATATTAATGCATACTTTATATTCAATGTTTATTAAATAGATATGTTAAAATTAATTTATTGATTTAAATTTATATCAAATGCTTGTTTCATTTATACTTTAAATATATTACTTTTAAATGACTTATTATTTATAAACTATATGTTATATATTATAAATTATATTACATACACTCTACACTCTATATGTATATTGTTATATATTTATATAACTCATAGCATATAATATATGCATATGTTCGTATAATTATCTATTTATAGATTATATACTATTGGATTACATCATAACATACTATCACATATTATTTAATATTATTTTATGTATTATATAATACAGTGTAAACAGTTTTTCTAGACACATTTACATATACTGCATTATACATTCTATCTATATAAATATGTATTACATAATGTAAAAAATAATATATATTGCATATTTTTAAAAATGCTATCTGGGTGATCCAGAGAATCAAGAGTCAGTAAACCTTATGCCTGTAGCTGGCAAATTGGTTTAACTGATCATTTAAAATAAAAAAAAAATCAAAACAGAACAGATAAAGGACAAAATATAATTAATCACTCAAAAGGCTTTAAGGAAGTCCTTTCTTAGCAGCTACAAAAATGCAGAATTTGTATCGTTACAAATTTGGCCATGATACAGAAAACAGAGTAGGACTGAGAAATCAATTTTCAGGATGGCAAAAGATTAGAAACATCAAAATGTTTTAAAATATTAAGCTTTAACATTGATCTGCATAACATATTAAATACTTGGAACTTTGGAAAGAGGTTGTGAACAGTGAATTAGCAAAATCTGTGGAGGTCACTTGGCTATTTGTTTTAGTTAAAACCTGAGACTATTACAAGGAACCTGATGAAAGACAAGTAAATGGAGAATACCGTGACAAATGGCCCTCCACAGTGAATACAAAGGACAGAGCACTGGAGGGAAAATATAAAGCTCTTCAAACACTTTTTTGAATTTTAGATGGAGAACACCAACATGGTGGCAAGATCTGGGCGCTGCTGTACGCAGCTCGGGGGAGACCTCTGCCTGATGGGTGACTCCAGGCAGATAAAACACCAAGATGTCACTTTGAGACACAAACCGGGAAAACGTTACAAATCTTTTGTCTCTTTTTGAACTGGTTTTATTTGCTTCTCCCAAATGCAGGCTCCTCTCAGAGGTGCTCATGAAAGAAGACAAGAGCCAGCAGCCATGATACTAGTCGGATTGGAGGAAAAGGTGAATCTCCCAGAGGGTGACTAAGCACTGCAATAGTCTGCCCAGAGAGGTGGTGGGATGTCCACCGGGTGAGATGTCCAGAACTCAGGCAGACAATGCCATAAGCAACCTGATCTAAGCACAAAGTTGGCCTTTTTCGGAGCAAGGGCTTGAATAAGATCATTTCCATTCCAGCCTGAATCATTCTGAACCCCAGGACAAGAGACTGATGCTCCCCTCTGAGCCATTAGGATACAGAATTAGATGACTGTCGCATCCAGCCGGACAATTCATTTGTACTGATCTCAACATTTCTATACTATATAAAAAATACAAACCAGCTGCCTGGTTTTATCTTGCCTAGCACAAGATAAACCAGTTGGTTTTATTGCACATCATGAACACAGACTGGAATTTTCAAGTAATATTGAAAGATTATGAGATATAATATATAAATATTGTCAGGCATTCTTTAGGAAAAGCCTGTATGTTTGTAGAGCATGTTCAGAGTCTTCAGATGCCCTGGCAACAAAGTTACCGACTAGCCAAAGCCGCCCCACACATAACAACATGAAAACTAAGATTCCTTTTTGATCAGCTTTGAGCATGTTGAAGTTTTCAGTGGGATCAAATGCAGTAATAGACAAAATCAGAGCTCACTGCAAACTGTGAAGATTTGGTGGATGAAAAGCTGGACATGAGCCAACA
>VZTV01029535.1:0-11790 GCA_013400875.1 Anhinga rufa
GGGCTAAACCACAACAGAAGGCAATCTTTAAAAAAAAAAAAATCTAAAGCAAATTTTCATCTTGATGCAATTAACAGATGCGTTATGAGTGAAATCTGTCCCAAACTGACCTCTGCAGCAGATATCAGACAGAGCGTTCACTTAGTTTTGAAACAAAGCTCACCTTGCACCTGCCTAGGCTTAACTTGTTCCACTCCTGCACTCTCAAGTTAAGGTCCGTATGGGGTGCTAAAGTTAAGAGTTTTCACAAATACTGTATATACCTCTGTTCTCATCATTGTTTTGCTGTGGCGGACCTTCTTTAACTTGGTGTAGCCTTCTCAGCAACTCTTCTTCAGTAATTTCACCTTAGAAAATAAGGAAAATTTTCCAAAAATGTTTCCAAATCATATGTATGGCAAGCGTTATCAAAAGCTTCTAAAGAAGGTACAAGCCATCGCTTGTCTTTTTTCTAATTAAATCCTGCCATAACGAGACTGCCAAACAGGCTGCTACGGGGGAAGTTCAGGCACTTCAGCACCGTTATCCCAAATAAGTTTTGCCGAAGCTGAAAGATCCAGGAGTTTTCAACCTATTCAAGGCAGATGTGCTTTCTGGTTCTGAACCTCTACAACTTCTCAGCAATTTTCATCATCCTATACCAATTAAATGGCTGTCCAGAGTAAAATATTTATGATAACACCTTCACAAGCATGAAAAAAAAGGTTTAAATCAGTTATGTTTTAAATTAGAACTGGTTTGAATTAGGTATCATCCTACAGAGTCAGTTTAATAAATCAAATGAAAACTGACATAAAAAATGCCCATGCAGAGTCTCGCACCAGACTACTTATCCTAGTTACAAACTCTTAACCTCACCAGCACAAAATTTTCACACAGATGCTTAAGGGAGATTACTTTTCAATCAAAAAAATGTCTAAGGGTCCATAACTGGAACTAGGCCAACTCTGGGTGTTCCCACCAAGTTGTGTAAACACTAGACTTCTCTGTTTGATGAATCCACATCATCCTAACTACCTCTCCGCTAGTCAGGGGACCGCCCAAATTTGAGCATGCACAAATTAGTAACAAGCTGCTTCCTACCATGGAACATAACTGCAGCACACAAACTAAATGGCTGAAACGGTTTCAGGAGAACAGAAAGTGACACAAATTGCCTACAAGCAATTCTAGTAAAATGTACGTACACAAGCATTACCTACCTGGTGTTCCTAGCAAATTGTTATCTCTCATAAGCCTGTAGTCCTCTTCACTCAGGTTGTTTACAAACTGATAGAAAGCTTCTTCTCGATCTAACCGATCTAGCTGACTCTGACGTTGTGCTTCCGATTGATCAATATTTCCTTTATCACTAGAATCTGAGCTTTCCATCTTGATGAGTGGAAGAGTACCTAAAAAGGAGAAAATAAATCCTTCATCCAGCGCAGTGAAGCAAAGCATGAAATTTAGGTATGTTTAAGCTGCACTACATCCTTCATTGTCAGCCTTAAATTGGGGTGGGGGGGAAGTAGTTTGCTAATGAAGCTTCAGTTAAGATAAGCTGCATAACCACAGGGATCACAAATGAAATAGTTCTCAAAGCATGGGCCTCTTCAAGTGCAAACAAAATCTATGCCCATTGTTATCAAATACTCAACAAAGCAGCAGGTACAAACATGTGGAATAGTATCAGCCTAACTCAGTCCATCTTTACATAGCTGTCTATGTGTCCATGACTACTGCTTTTTAGTGTAAAATATTCCTAATACTGCAACTGCCTCACAAATCACAAAGCATGCCTTACAGTGCAGTACAAGGTGTAAGCAAGCCATCCTTGATCATGCTAACTCTAAATCAGCAAGGGATTAAGCGCCCAATCACTTCTTCCCACCCTGAACTATGGTGAGGAAAGCAGGAATCAATCTAACTTACTGCCTGCTATGAGAAACACCCTCTTCAACATTCAAGTGAATTTTAACAGAATGAAGGGGTTATGAAGAATTCAAATATAGCAGACGGAAGATGCCATGGAACACCATGTGTGGAAGAATTAAAAAACCCAAAACAACCCACAAACCAACCAAAACCCACCAACCAACCCAGAAATTCATTTCCTCAAAAAAAGGAAGAGGGTTTGTAAAATCAACTTTGTAGTTTTACATCAAGAGAAGAAATTGCTTTCAAGGTTCAGCATTTACTGAATTACTGGTGTTGATGACTAGAGCTTCCAGGCCAAAACTCCACAGTGTATACCAGGTGTAACTTCTGCTATAAAGAGCTGCCTTCTATATTGCGTATTTTTTAATATAACCTTCTCCTGATATTGTTTTTCATTTGGATGAGATCCCTGACAACGTGTGTGTGTGTCAAAAAAAAATTTTTAAAAAATAAATTAAAAACAAAATCGATGAATGCCATGTCTGTATTTCATAAACGATACAACAAAATACAGGCAAATGCAGGAGAAATTCTGGTACTACTTGCACCATGCAAATATATCAAATGAAGTTAAAATAATAACTAGTTTCCTTAATCACTACGCCTTGCTATTCACAACATCAAGAATTTTCCTGTACAACTGGTAGAATCTAGTTACTCAGAGAGGTGATTAGCAAGCTAATCCTCTGCATGCTAAAAAGCTCTGCAATAACATTCCCCATCAGAAAACATTCCTTTCATTTAAACCATACTTCATGTGACATGAAAATACTGGAAGAATAAAGCTTTTCTGCTTCTCACTGGAAAATTTCCAACACTTAGACATCTGTCTAGTGCAAAAAGCATCTTTTTTTGGTTTGTCAGCACAGCTGTCAAGTCAAGACTGCCCACAGTTTACATTAGTGCTTCTCCACAGAAAAGCAGGACTGCATGATCTCCAGGGGTAGTTTATTTCAGCTGCTATTGTGAAAATTAAAGTGCACTGACAACCTCAGTGTGTAACTGTAGAAAATTCCACAGGATAGGACATCCCATTATTGCAGACTATAAAGCAGCTACTCCAACCCTCTCTGTCTTGAATTCTGATGCAGTAGAACTTGTTTTTAAGTTAGCCACATTAAGGCACAAATGACTTGTTGCCACTCAGTAATCAGAGTACACAAGGCTACTGGTATTATTTGGTTCTGTGAATTTCTGCCATTTTACCAAAGAAATAAGGCTTAATTTGCAGCAGCAATCACTAGGGTTACTGTCGTTTCAAGTGGAAGCCTATCTACTTTCTCTGCGTTGCTAAATCTCTGGTGCAATCTACAGACTGCGTGGCCCGTCTGAAGACTTGCATGTGACGTGCTGTCAAATACACCGATAAATGAGCCCATTCACAGTGAAAGTTGTGCAATGGTTTCAGCAGGTATGTCCAGCTTGGACTGGGCTCAGTTATGAAATCTGTATGCCCTTCAAATCTCGGACACATATTTCTAATGAGAACATAGCTTGCTTGAAACTCAAACAACTTTTTACAAGCTTTCTGTAGCAGAATCATGACTTCCAATTAACTTCACTTAAAGACATATTCATTCTAGATAAGATAACAGAAATAGAAAGACAGCTGCTTTTAAAAGAAACATCTGAATAAAGCCTCAAGTAGAACAAGAGACTTGCATCCAAAATAAAACCTCGAAAGATGCATTAGTTCTCTGAGGATACATCAAAATTTTAACTGGCACTCCCTTTTTTAGGACAACAATGAAACAAAGTTGACAATACAATAAGGAAAATATAGGAATGCAATAAGATACTAAGGGACAGGAGCAGCATAAAGTTTTGTAAAGTACTTTCCCCAAAATGACTGCCACCTTGATATTTACTGACTTTAAAACACGCAGCATGTCTTCATAAAGATGGCAGTATTAACATATTTGTAAGCATTAGACTAATTCTACAACAGCTTTTAAAAAAAGAAAACCACACTATGCATACAAAGCATGACATTTGTTTACTGCTTACGCTTTGAAATTTTCCTTTTAACTGCAGTTCCAGTGCTTGCAGGCACCTTAGCTAAGAATGCCTATGCGATCCAAAGATGTTTGCCCATTCCATTTCAGAAGATGAAGGGGTATCGTTCTTGGTCAGGGAAAAGAGGAGAGTCAAAACAAGTGAAGTGGGAGGGAGAAAAATCATCTCTTCTTTACCACCAGACTGATGTACACTTCTATAGGTGATCCTTTAGGGAATGCTCAGAATAAGTAAAATTCAGTCTTACTTATTTCCAGGTTTGCTCCTATTTTCTCCTCCATCATCTTGTATCTTCCCTCCTAAACCATAAATTCAGCTATTGGTTAAGACTGAAAAGACGCTATTGCTAAGAAAAAAGGCTCAGAGGCAGGATCTTGAATTAAGAATTTAATTTACATTAGGACTATTTCTACTAGTGACAAACTCGCTGTATTTTCCTATCACAAGCTACTGCAAGAGATCACACTGTGCCACTGTACCCCAATTTCATGCTGTTTAGCTTCATGTCCTAGAAATGCTATGAATCTGTATGGGATGTTTGAACTGATGGAAAGAGAGAGGGCAAAGAAACGTATAAATGCACATCAACACATTCTCCCTACCTTACTGTTGACAGCAAATACTCTTCAAACTAGAGCTCTGATATTATAGCCAGTAAATGGAAAATAGGATTTCTACCCTAAGACTTCTGCTACTTTCTACCTCTTCACTGTCCACTCAGCTCATTGTCCACATTGCCCACTTTAAGCTTCACCTCCCACGCCACTGCAGAGCACTACATTACCAGACTGAACTTACTAGAATATTTAGACTACTACTGCCTCAGCATGACTCTGTAGGTCCCATCAGGCTGTACAACAGGATTTCCCCAGTGGCAGTTACTACATCACCTTGATCCTATTTCAGCACGGTAGAGTGTTGCAGAAATAACTTGAAAACCTGTCCCTCATTCAGGACATCTCTCAGCTCATCTATTGCAGAAAATTAAGACTGGCTTAAGGAAGCTGACTACAGTAACACAGAGAAACCTGATGAGGGAAAACTAACAAGTATACTATTAAGTTACAACAAAATAACCAACATTTGATTCTCTAATAAGCAGGTATGCTTCAACTCTGTTTCTCTTTCTTCCAGTGGTTTAGTTCAACTCAATGTAACACTTTGATCTTATCCAAGTTAAAAAATTCAGAATTTCCTTCTTTACTGTTCTCCGTTGTCAGCACTGAGTTGACAAAGGGTGGGGAAGGACACGTCTATGAGCAGGAAGTTCTGATCTGTTGATCTCAGCTTCAGCCGAGATATCCAGCAATGAAAGTCTCTCTATGGGAAAACAGGGACTAGGGGGAGTCACGCAAAGGTTGCACAAAACAAGAGAATCATAGCTAGAACAATTTTCTCCTTAAAAAAGGAGGGAAATATTCTTCAGCAGCTGAATATCCAGACACATTAACTACAATGAATTCTTAATCGGTGTTCCCATCCTTCCACAAGTCAGCAAAGTACCTTCCCTGCAGTTATGCTTCAACAATCTCAGAGATTTCAGAGCACAAATGACTAGCTGTCTCTCCACTGCTGCTAGAGACTGCACGAGCAAAAACAGTAAGCCCACAAAAGGTATTTTTTGTCACATTCTTTTACTCAAGAGGAAGTAATATTGTGCTTTTTTGGTTAGGAACAATTTAAGAGTACTAGATATTCCTTAAACAACACAAAGTTATCATTCTTAGAGTACAATAGATATTTTACATTTTTCCCTTCTGCCAAATCATGTGTAAACTAAATCCAGCCAGTCACGAATTTACTACTGCTTAAAAACAACCTAGTGGGACAGCAGTGATAAAATACTTGCGATATCCATTTACCTTCAGCAATAACACTGTGTATCTCCATACTGCTTAGCACTCATGGACTACAGAATTCTTCCCAGAAAAAGTACTAATGGACCATAAGGCACAGTGATAAATCATGAGCTTTTCCTCCTTCAAAAATGTGTAATATCTCCTGACATTAGTTATCTGTATCGAATACCAAGACACTACCTTAGCCTGCATTCCTGATTTTTTTAAATTAAAAAAAATATTACATAAAACATTAGAACTCTCATTAAACTAACTAGGTAAAACTTAGAAGTCCTGACAAACTCAGAAATCACTCACTTGCAGGGTTAAAAGAAAAAGCAATAACTTAAAGTTAGGATATTCATTAGATTCATGGGGCAAGTCTCAAATTTTAACAGGAGAAAGACACTGAATTAGTTAAACCGCAGAAACAACTCAGACGCTCACGTGCTAGCTGTGCAACAAATATTTCCTCTAAAATTCTCCCCATCTAGGTGTTACAGGTATTTCAACGTTACATGAGAATTTGTAGTGCCCGGTATGTTAGGAACACTTCCTGAATTACCTTATATCCCAGCAACATAATTAATGCCTTTGTATAAACAAAAAAGATGATGGCAACATGAATAAGTGTTTCATAGATGTGCTCAGCAGAAGGCTAATTTCTCATTTGTGATTCATAACCTCATCTTAATTAGGTACTTCAACCGGTAGAGCACCTTGCTTACTTCCAGTCTGCAGAAATTATCAAACCCTTTGACTAAAAGAAGTGACTCAGTAGTAGAAGCCAGAAATACTAATTTTCTGTGTTGGGTTGTTACAGAGTAACTATTTTTTGCTCCCCTGCTTTCACTGAACATACCTCAAAAGACATTTTAGCTCTGCAGCCGAAGTACAACACAGCTGTCTGTTCAAAGCGCTTTCCATGAACTCTGACTTCAGCAGCTCTAACATACCGTCCCATTTGGCAGGACCAGCCCCAGCCAGCAGTCTCTCCAATTCCATTTCTCAAATGACAAAGAACAGCAGCCAGGACAGGCAGTTCTGTTACCCCGGGTTTCTTTAAGCACGAACAGAACCAACTTCATGCGTAGTGTTCATCTGACCCACCCATCTCCCAACTACTAGATTTTCCTAGAAGGATTAAAAGTTGAAAAATCGTTTCCATGCCAGCGAGTATCCAATTTCTCAATACTCAAAACTAGCAGAAAGTAACACATAACAGAAACTACATTTTCATCTTAAATATTTCATCATTCAAGTCTGCAAGCTCAAAAGCAGAAGCAAAACCTGACTGTCAGTGAATCCTATCATTAAAAGGAAAAAGACACCATAAAACAGTAAAATGAATCAGCTATCTATTTGCATTATACATGGAACTTCATTATGTCAAGGGTTTGTTGTATTTTTTTTTCTTTTTGTGCAGGTGCACAAGTTTCCTTTGTGATCAAAAACCAAAAGCTTTGATAGCATAGCTACAATTCACTCATCTCCATCTTAGAAATGGTAACAAGTAACAAACTTTTCTAGTTTTCAAAGTTGCATCATGAATTTTGGATATACTTTTTTTTCTTCTGCTATTCTTGCTTTGTATTGACACTGACGAACAACAGATCCACACTCTTACTAGATTTCTGCTAAACCTATCACAAATTTTAAACACTAAAGAACTCCCCATGTCGTCTTTGCCTCAAGAAACATCATGGAATATGTATCACTTTTGGAAAGCTGGAAGAAAATTTTGCCTTCTATTAAGTGTTCAGTGTAAACCACTACAAAATTTAAATGCCAGCTTAACAAGGAGTGTTAAACATCGATTCAGCTATTTCACTACCTCAGTATGTTTCAAAGCAAAGGCTGTAAAACAAGATGTCATTCTGAACATACATTTTAAACAACGGAAAGCAGATGAATACTTTTGCAGAACAGTTGCAGAAAATTCCACAGAATTAAAAAAAAAAAAGGAAAAGAGAAGAAAACATTTCCACAGAACCAACTGTTGAGATGAAGATGCGAAACACTCTTAGCTGTACTATCAATTCCTGGGAAGTCAGAAAGGAGTGAAGAAATTAGGGTACAGAACCCCAGCGGTCTCCAGCAGTCCTACAGTATCTAAGGCAGTGTAGCCATCTTACTGTATAAATTCCCAACTCAAAGAGCTCTAGTTAAAAAAGAAACAAAACTCATTACAGTTTTGCTATGTTATCTTCCGTACGGAAGGGTAGAGCTTAGCAATTCCAGAATACTGAGCGCATGTGGAACGAAGACAGAGCTCTGAAAATAAAATGCAGTAAGAACTGCCAAAATCCAGGGCTTCAGATGTTATCATCCGCACTTACTAAAACAACACTTTTCACATACAAGTTGAAAATAAAATTACAATAGTACTGCCTTTTGCCCTCAAATTCAGATGATATCACAGAAGAGAAAGCTTAGCATACACAAGGTGTAACAAGTTTCCAGCACTGGAGTCTCAGGAAATTATGCTCTTTCCCCCCAGAAGTGAGCTTCCCACTAGGTCAGCAAGCAGAAGGCCCACTCTGAAGCTCAAAGGAAGAAGTAATGCTGCATGCAAGTTACCAGTGTTGACACTGAAAGAGAGCAGTATAAACAGAATTGACATCCAAGGAAATTGTACCCACAAAACTACATGGATGACCATCACGTAGTGTTTTGATTTCTGAAGAAACAGAACTTCCAGTTAGTCAAAGCACTAAGCCAATCATAACTCATTGAATTTCAACTAAAAAAGAAAAACACATCTTTACATTTACTAGCAAATCTCACTGTCTCTACAGAACTACTGCTAATACAGCTACTACTGAAGTAAAAGGCCAATAAAACAACGACAATCCCCTCAGAGGAATTCCGATACATGGATTCTTGTTGTTGCTGATGTCTAGTGCCTAACAAATACAGAAGTGGAAAACAAAATTAAGTAAAAATTTATTTGAATTTTAATAGATACCTGTAAGACTAGAATTCCATTTCTGATGATATAGCAAGGCAGGCAAGCTCAAGCACTTTAACAAGACGACGTGCACATTGCATATGGAAATTAAGACTACTCTAAGCAAAATATTTTAAAGTTACTAAAATAAGACATAATGTGTACTGACTTCTCCTATTCAGTTATCACTAGACAGTTTTATGAGGCCATACAACCCTGCAGACGACCTTGAGTAAAAAGCTGAGCTTCAACACTGCACATCAGCAAAAAGTTACTACCAAGTACCTCGTTAATATAAACCTGAACAGTCTGAAGGAGACATAGGCTTGTGTGTTTCTTACGATCTTAACTGTTGTCAGGAACTTGTGCAAAAGCAAAATGGAGTCCCTGTGATGCTTCTGGCTATCCCTACTCACCATACAAAGGTTCTGACTCTAAGCTATTACACTGCTACACTGTTTAGAAATATTGTTTTTGAGATTCACAAAACCGCCACAAAAATATTCCGAAGACAGATGTTCACATTTGGTTTTATCCCTTCAAGATTAATTTTTGCTATCTCAGGAGTTGATAATCTCAGTCTTGATGAAAACTTAAGTCACAAAAACTTGGATAAATACGCAATAATCTTGTCTGGATTCAAATGTTTTAAAACACGGAAACAGAGTTCACTTAAAAAAAATTTAGAACAGCCTAGTAACATATTAAGATACATTAAATTGGACTTAAATGCAATCTTTAGAGTCCAGTATATGAAGTCATAACATTATGTTATGGCTGGGTAAAAAAANATCTCAGTCTTGATGAAAACTTAAGTCACAAAAACTTGGATAAATACGCAATAATCTTGTCTGGATTCAAATGTTTTAAAACACGGAAACAGAGTTCACTTAAAAAAAATTTAGAACAGCCTAGTAACATATTAAGATACATTAAATTGGACTTAAATGCAATCTTTAGAGTCCAGTATATGAAGTCATAACATTATGTTATGGCTGGGTAAAAAAANCAACTCCTCCACTGCAACTAGAAACATTCTACTAAGATCAAGGAATTCTTTTTTATACATTCCCATAGGGAAGAGGAATAAAGGAATAAGCTAGACAGGTATATTAATACACAGGTGTTTTGAAAACATTTCCATTTAAGGATCATACTGTCCATTCCCCTAAGAATACCAGTACAAAACAAACTAACAAAATAAGGACATGTAGTGGAGACCAGACACTTGCAACACTGTTTTCCAGCACACCTTGGCATGTCTATTGATTCAGTAATACGGAAAATAAATGGTACAGATGACAACCACTACACGCCTGGAAAATGCTGGTGTGGTTACTTCAGTGACAGACATTTATGTAGTCAGGATTGCTGATGCAGAGAACACTGTAGTTGTTATGCTTTAGTGGTCTAACATAACAAGAAGCCCTTAATTTTGTAACGTGTGGTGTATTTTCCCTTGTCAGGGGCAGGCAAGATGTAATTCCAAGCTGTAATTCTTTTAATTCCAAAACGGTAAACCTGTAGAGAGAATACAGTCAGTTTAAGTGCTAGCTGACCACTACAACAAAACTAAGCATGTGACTCTCAATTAAGTTAATTAACTGCACAAGAAGCAGCCAACTGTTTATTTTTTTAAAAAGACTTGACAAGTCACTGCAATTAAAATTCAGGGACAAACTGGTGTCAGAGCTTCTTTAGCATTTTGACAACAATTTACAGTTTAAATTAACCAGTACTGCCAATTCTGACAGGGAAAATAAATCACATGCATGATGGTACTACTGGGTACAATTGAGTTTGAATTCTTGTTTACAAGCTTCTCTGTATAAAGACTTGATTTCCCTGAAAAACAGTGAAACAAACAAGACTATTATAAAAAAATTATATCTCTATTTTTTTGCTGTGGAACCTTTTGTCAGGCTCCTTCTACTACCTGCTAAGATCAAGACACATAACAAACCTTAATAACTACACTGTATATATACACCATTATACATAACCTGATATTGCTCCTCCATTAAAGCAGATCACTGAAGATAAAGCAATACATACATCTAGCTGGACTTGACAATGGTTTTGACATACAGTAAACAGAAATGTTAAATGTCAACAAACAGTATTGAAAAGGGAAGGCAGAACTTGCGCAGGAAACTAAGGTGACAGAGCAAAGTTAACGTGATTAACTGGAGAGAAACTAATAGGATAGGAATAGCAAACATCGCTGATTTTAACATGTCGCAAGCTGATCAAGGCCCTTACAACAGACACAGCAAGATAGGAAGAATTCCTCTTGCCTATCTCCCACAACAGGGCTTCTTATCTCAACTCATGGAAAGAACAGAATGAAAACACGGCCCTCAAGAGCTGCGATTCCTTAAGTAGGCAATAAACAGTACGACGAGGCCCAAGATAGTGGCTATAATTCCCACACACACTCCACCCCACCAAAAAGGGGCTAGTTTCAGTTCCTTCTCCAGCCCAACCGGACCCCTACAGGGTGAGGGGCCCAGTAGCCCTCCCCGAGGGGGGAAGCGCAAACCCTCCTCCAGCTCCAAATGGAGGAACAGGTTCGCCCCGCTTCGGCGGCAGGCCCTGCCACACGCCCCGGGAGCAAGGGGGGGAAAAAAAGTCCGCAGGGTGACAGAGCCCAGACCATCCGAGGGAGAGGGCGGCCAAGCTCCCCGCATCGCCCCGGGCACACCCGCGCGCGGACCGCCATCACCGCCCCCAGCTCCATCACGGCACCCCGCTCCGCCTCTGCCGCCGGGCCTCCCCAGCGCCGCGCAGCCACCGGCCGCCCTGCCCTACCCGGCCCGGCGCAGCCCGCACGGCGGGGGCCCAGAGCAGGGGCAGAGCGGCGCCCGGCCGGCCCCGCTCCGGGCGGGGGCCGCCGCCGCCTCCCCTGGGCCTGGGCCTCTCCCTTCTCCGGGCCATTTTGAGAGTCCGCCTCCGGCCCCGATACTCACCGCCCGCCGCCGCCGCCCGCCGCCGCCTCCCCCGCTCTCGGTCCGCTGCTCTCCCCGCTCCTCAGCGGGCTCGGTCCCGGCTCGCCCCGCTCCGTCCGTC
>VZTV01029540.1:0-12325 GCA_013400875.1 Anhinga rufa
AATAGTCATCTCCAAGGGAAAATTTTTCATTGATTTTTCATGACTTTTAACATTGATAAAACAACTCTGAGAAATAGCCTGTGTTCTAGGGGTACGAGTAGTGCATGAGTGCAGAAAAAGAGGGAGGACTCTACAGCAGGGGAATCTACTGGGGTTGAACATAAGCAAAAGAAAGATAAGCCATTTCCCCTCCCTTTTTGAAGGCCAAGGGAAAGCAGCACACCCTGGGAACACTTGAGGCTACATTCATCAACGCATGCCTGGACTGGAATATCGTCTTGGACTTGTTGACAACGGCCAACGAAACAAGGCTTCGGTAGAAGGGCAGCCCCTTGATGGATTCTGTTGCTCTTTTCAGGCAACAGCAGATACGTGGCAAGAAAGGCGGTACCAGTGAAGTGACTGGGCGTTGGTGTGCCCAGTGTTGGTACCTGGTGGGATCTGGCTGCTTGGTCTGCACTCCCACGAGGAGACTTGTTAAGGCACCTGGATGACTGGGGCTCTTCAATTAATTCTAATCACAATAGCTTGGGAGGGATTTGGAATAGCCTTGGGCTTTCTGGCTTTTAAATTTAGTCTATCAATCCAGGACAATGTGTACCTGGTGCTCCCACAGGAGAAAAGACATGAAGATGAGAAGCAGTGGATTTAACTATAGCAAGGGGGAACCAGGCTGAATACAGAAAAACCTTTCCAATAAGGTTGAGCGTAGGGGTGGTTGGTAAAAGCTCATCATTGGGCCATTAGACCATCCTTATCCATGAGGTGGCATGCAGAGCAAAGGAAGGGCATGACACCCTCATATCCCGGGATGCAGGAGCCACATATTATCAGGGATGTAAGGACCTCTCAGGTGCTTGACATGAAACACAGACAAAAACAAGTTTGAAGCTCCGGATGAGGCACCTCCTTTGCTGCTGCTCAAACTTCTCCTGATCTTCTTGCAAAGGCAACAAGTGGTGTGGCGGAAGGAGTATAATTCCCCAGCTGTTCCATAAAAGGTGGCAATCCAAGCTCTATTCTCATGTCATTTACAATGACATCTCTGAGTTAAAGAAAATGGGGAGAATTGACCAGAACAGATTGCTAATGAGCAGAAGAAGCCAGTGCGGTTGTTACCAGCTCGCTGTGTGAATCTATGAAACAAGTCACTGCTGTAGCTCAGATTTTACTTTTTGCCTTTCACCTAGCCAAAGCAAGACCTTATCCTTTAGGAAAACACACAGAAGGTTATTGCTTGTGCATTAATTTTCAAGGGTTTTTTTGGTGAACCCCTGGAGCGACCAGAAGACTGTCACAGTGTGTGTATCACTTAAGAAAATCAAATTCCCCACTCTTTTTTGAGCAGGTCCCACTCTGAACTGCAGCCTGATACCCTTAGTCCTGGAAGGGGAATGCCTGATGTGGATGTGCCACTTTGGCAGGGGCTGCCGAGCAAGCACGGGGCTATGCTGAAGGAGATAACTTTGAACGTTTGTTGGCAGAGCGGAAAGAGGACAAGTCTCACAGTAAGCCACGGTGGGAAATGGTTTGGAAGCATGGTAAATCCTGTCCACTTCTGGTGAGATTCAGCTCACCTAAATGTAACCAGCTAAAGGGCATACAACTGACCTAAACTGGAAACCAACTGGGATTTCATCTGGCGGTATCTTGCTGTCTCTCTTGAGTATGGAAGGGTCCTTGATAACTAACTGGATACCCAGCTTTTCTGGCTCTATTAGAGGATTGGATCTCATGCTCATCCAGCCAGCGGGCAAAGTACTTTGGGGAAACATCCCCTACCAGGGGTGCGTGTGTGTGTGAGGAAGTAACTCTCTTAGGGTCTCAAAGCTGCAAGAGGCTTTATACTTGTCCACAAAGTGAATGTCTGCTGCTGTTTGCCAAACACACTCTTAAAGATTGGTCTTTTCATGTCACGAAAAGGTGCTTTGAACTGAAACGCAAGACTGCTTTTATTTTAACTCTGATGGGTGCATTGCTTTGCTTTGAAGGGGCTGGATAACCTGGAGAGGAAGAATATATTCCCAAGAATCCATATATTTCTTTCCCTTACATAGATATTCTTGGTGAGTCATGGAAGGAAGAAACCTTTGCAAGCTACTCTCTTTAAGAAATTGGAGTGTATGAATTTAAAAGATTTTAGCTGCAAGATTATGGATTGAGTGAAACTTGCCCTCCAGGCTCCTCTATGTGCTTAAACTAGCAATTAGAAGAGTATCTTCATTTTTTTGCTTAAGGCTTTAGTACAAACTGCTAACTGGGGCAGAGGATGACTCCACTTGGCCTCCTTAGGTGGGCACCTCTCAGTGCTACATTTTCAGGGAAGGAAATTATGTGTTCTGCCTTAAAGTGACCTGGGGGAAAATAATACTGTCTTTGATTTGTGTGGGGGTTTAAACATTAACACAGCCCACAGATGCCAGCAACCTAATGTCAAGTCCAAGGGACAGCGATAGCTCCTTGTAACCACCAGCCACAACCAGAGCCCAAGACCTGCCAGTGCAGGTAGATGGAAGAGCCCGCGTTTGTGCAGGAAGAGCAGATAAGAGGGCAGTTGAGGCAAACAGCTCTGTTACGTAATATACCATCAAGTAGACAATGTGTAACATGTTAAGGATGGGTGAGATGTCCTGCAATAAATTATTTAGGTGTGAAAACTACTTTTTAGAGAGGTGAGTTGCATGAAGCACTCACAGGAGGTTTCTGAGCCCACCTGGATTTATAGATCAACCAGCTGAGTGCCAACAGCTGCAGCCATGAGGTTGTGCAGGATGGGAAGACTGCCCCTAGCTTTTCCACTACAGTTGTTTAAAATAAATGTGGCTTTAACTTCAGTAGGAAGGCTGACATGCAGTTCTTGTTAAGGAGTCAAGCCCAAAAGACTGGCTGAAAGAAGTATCCATGCTGCCACAGACTGATGTGGACACTTGAGTTCCCACTGACACATGGAAGAGGTGCCGCAAATCCATTCCTGCCATCCTTCCCACTTTTACTGGCTCCAGTAGGGGCCCTTTCTGTATCCACAGCTGTGTATGATACCCAGCCCAGCTGTCCCTTGGTCACTTGGAAGAGCTTCACTAAATCAGGTGTCCAGTGAGTCAGAAATGGGGTTTCAACTGCACTACCCCAAGAAACTTGAGGTCATAAAATCACAGAATATCTCAAGTTGGAAGGGACCTGTAAGGATCAAGACCATCAGGTCTGCGTGTAGTATGTAGGGCGAGAGCGGGCTCATGGTAGCAACCCGGGGTTTTTCCCTTTGCCAAGTTGTTTCAGTGCCTGGAGGTGCCATGGCTGAGGAGAGTCTGATAAAGGGATTTGAAGAGTGCTAGCATGGTGGGCCATGGCTCTCACGGATGGGGAAGCCTTGAGTGGAAGGAAGGAGAAGCACAACGGTCTCATTTAAAACATAAAGGTGAGGAGATGAAGGTCAAAGCATGGCCCAACGAGGCAGCAGTGGGCTTGAACAGAAGAGAGATGGAGGACAAGGGGTAAGTTGGTGAAGATCTCACCGTAAACTGGCCCAAATCACCTCCCACTGGTATCGAGGGGGACCCTGCGGTATTTGCAGAGAGGGACCATGAGTGCAAAGTGCTTAAAGGCTCGGTAAGCATTAGCAACCCCAGTTTGACAGGCACAGAGAAGTGGGAGTGATGCGCTCTAAGTTGCATGGTGAGTCAGTGATGGGCGGGGGACATGACAGCCACGTCTCGTGGTCTTGTGGTTTCCTGAGCTCATCACTGGACGACCCTGTTTCCTCACCAACACTCTCTCCTCAGCACCCGCTGGTAAACTGGAGTGGGGAAAGAAAGGTTATAAAGGCTAAATCCCCCCAGGAATATGCACTGTGGATAACAGGGGAGGATAATTTTCTACCTTTCCTCTAAGGACAGGGAAGAAGTATACCCAGTAGAGCCAGGCTATTTATTGTAGCTTGAAAACCTTAAAGAAATACAAACCGCTCTACTTTATGGTATAGATGGGCATGATCATGTGTTTGGATGTGTGTATATATTATACACACCCTAACATGGACGTACGCTATTATATATTTCTATAATATATAATATAGTATATAATACACACAAGTGTGCGCGCACGCGCGCGTGAGATACTCAAACATCTGAACTCCTCTTAATCAAAACTCTCTTTGAAGGTCAGGTAACACTCACTACATTTTCTATATAGACAACTTTGTACATACAAGTCGTAAAGTGCGTTAAAAAGCGCGTAAAATTTTCTATGTAGAAAACTATATACATATAGCACACATATGTACTAAAACACTTGAAGTTAAGCCAAATTTCACCTTCACCTTCACATCCCCAATACCTACAATACAAAACCAGAATTAAAAAAGAAAAGAAGTATATAAGGAAAAAAGATTCCTAAAACCCAAGAGAGAGAAAAATGAATCGAGAAACAAAACCAAACTCAGAAACAGTCAACAGAAGCCTGGCACATGTAGAAAACATTGATTCACTTAGAGAACATAAAGAGGGTCATGTCCGAACCTCCTTTTTCTTAAAAACAAAACCAAACCAAACCCCTTTTGTTTGTCTGTTTGTTAGCTCTTATCGTTTGAGAAAAGTCACAGTAGCACTCTCACCTTGAACCAGAGTTTGGAACTTTTTGTGTTTCTTTGTACAAAAGAAAAAACGGTTTAGGTTATGGAAAATAGTTGGGAAATTTGAGGTTGAAGAGAGGAGATAGAGAAACTGGAAGATTGCATAGTTGTGAACAGTGGCTTCTCATCAAGGTGAAAAAGTGCATCATCTGATAAAATAGCATTTGATTATTATTTTTTGTTCGGTTCCATATGTTTTTTTTTTTCCTCAGTCAACTGTACATGTCACACATGAAAAGGTATATACAGCACACACACATGCTAACATTAAACGTCTGACATTGAAACAGCCATTCTTTAAATGTTCCATCAGAGTTTTTTTCCATGCAAATTTGTATTCTTTTTAAATACATTTTTTGCTACATCCTAAGACCACAAACTTGTCTAAGCCCATCTCATGTAATTTTGATCATTAGCAACAGAAAAAGGGGAAAAGCACCAGAATGGCTCGGTTTGATCACTAAACCTCTGCTTTGACTTCTTTCTTTATTAATTTAATTCCTTCATTCACTGCTGGTTGTTTGCTTTTTTTTTTTTTTTGTCGTTGTTGTCTTTTGTTCGCTCTAATTTTCCAGAGATGGGAAAAAACAATTGACTTTTTTTGTAAGCGTTCTTGAGGTAAGAGTTATGCTCAGCACCTGGGGCAGGCAACAAAGCTTTCAAAAGCATTTGAGAAATTAAGTGTGAGTCCAAACGCTGTCACCAACACCATAAACTAACAACAAAACAAAACAGAAAAAAAATAAAATGGAGATGAATATTCCAGGTTTCTGTGCTAGCTAAATCTCCCACCCTCCTTCCATCCCTCTTTCCTTTTCCCCCAAAATCACGCGCAGAATTAAAAGGAAATAAAAGCGACTTGGCACATTCCCTCTTGCACCAGCCAAACGAAAAAAGACAGGTGTTGTGCATTAAAAAGGATACTTCAAAAGCTTTTCATGCTTGCTGCCTGCCTCAAGTGCATTTTAATATATGTCTGATCATTTACATTTATATAGGAAAGTCATATTTGTTACACTTTATACAGGTTCACTTCATTTTTGTCCTTTTTTAACCTTTTCACTTTTTTTTTTTTGTTTTTGGATAAAGAGTTGGTTATAACAATCTACAGTAAGGCTGCACAGGAAGAATTCTGTGTATTTTTTTTTTCTCTAAGAACCAAAGTATATAAAATGAGGTTTGATTCTAGCACCTTTTACAGTATTATTGGTGTTGTTCCCTTTAGTAGAAAATACCTTCACTCAACATCTGTTCAATCATCTATCTGTAGTTTCAGCAGTACTTCAAAAGTAACGATAAGGTGACGATTGACCCAACCCAGCAGTCCCTTGACAAAAAGAAGTCCCCCCCCACTCGCTTGAGCAACGCAAACAGCCTTCGCCAGCTTCCCTCCTCCCTGCCAGCGAGGGCTGCGGCGCTCGACTCGCTTGGAGCAGCGCGGGAAACCGAGCATCCGAAGAGAAAATAAAATACACCAAGTTGCTGTCTCGCTGGGGAAGCTGAGATGGAGAGGCTCGCCAGCGGATGGTTTCGCTAGCGGGGAATAACGCCGCTTGCCACCCGGCGGGTTGCGTCGCCTCGGTGCAAAGAAAAGGCAAGGATGCTGCCCCAGGACGCTGCCCCGCCGGCCGGCCCCACCATCCTCCTTTTGCAGCGTGGGGAGAGCTCCCCATGCCACGGCGGGAGGAAGATGTCGCCCTGCGGCGTACGCTGGCAATGGGGAGAGCTATTTGGAGAAGTTGCTACAGTGCGAAACAGCAGCTTTCACGGAGTGCGTTTCTGGGAGCGGGGAGGAGAAGGGCAGCGGGAGAGGAGGGAGCCGCAAAATGAATGCGGGAAAGAGAAGCTCCTTGCCAAGGTTTTAATGCTTTACAGGACGTTGAGCTGTTGGTTTCACTCGAGCAGTGTACAGTCCTGCAGAGGAATGGTCCATTCCCCATACAGCGGCATCAGAACCTCAATTATATATATATAATTATAACTATAGCAATATATCTATCTATCTATATTTATATATGTATACATTAAAGTCTGTTACTGCACTGGCACGTAATACAGAGGAAAAGTACTGGCGTTGCTGTTTGATGCAAGTGGTTGCCTTGACTGAAGTCCTGTGAAGGGTAAGCACCACAAGAAAAGGCACCACAAGGTTTTGAGAATTGAAATGTTGCTGCCCTAACATAGCTGTCGTCAACAAACATAAAGGGCTTTTTGGAATTAATGAGGGCAGGTGGGGCCAGGCCAAATTCTGGCCCCGCTGACGGCAGAAAAACCAGGGCATTCCCAGAAAAAATAGTGGGGTTCGTGCAGGGGGGCTGGTGCCTGGGTGAAATCGAGACCAGAATTTGGTCTTTTAAGGGGCACATTGATTTTGCGAGCTCTTATCTAGCACTTTGGACACTTTTTAACAGCCTTCCTAAATTAAAATGACCACATCTTGTTACGTTCAACATGTTGCACCGGTGAAAGGAAAGCAGAACTGAACTTTGAATGCTCAAAGCATAACCTAACATAAACAGGGCACAACCTCACGTGGACTGCCTCCTGGGATGTGCTGGATGCCTTCAGCTCCCACTAAACCAGGGGAAGTTGAAGGCGCTCAGCGAGTCTGATCTCATCCCTCTGTGGAGCTCTGCCCTGAATATCTCAATCTGTCACTCCCCAGGAGCCCAGAGAATAAATTGTCCTGGATACAGACAACGATCTCGATAGATTTACAGAAGTCCTGCTGGACTGAGACGGAGATCAGAATCGGCACATCTGGTTTTTCAAGGTCTTAGCCCGTGCTTCTCATTCACTCCTTACTCAGTCAAAACCTCCATTGCACTAAATATTTGGGTTGGCCCTTGCTTTATCTCTTTTGCTCATAAATTCACACTCAAGCACACACTCACATGCACACCTTGCCCTCCAAGACAGAAATTAGAGGGAGAGCTGGGGGATAAGACAGAGTAGATACTTAGAGCCCTCCAGTGAAACGAGAAGTCACTACAGACGCTGTCTATAAACAAGGGGCTTTCCATGCGTAAGGTAATTGCTTGGTGATTGAAAAAGAAAAAGAAGAGACTCGCAGGCACTCTATGCCAAGTTAATAGCACCAGTTTTGCATCGTGTTGACACCTGTCAGCCCATCCCACCTAAACCACCGTAGCTTTTCAGACAGGTGCTGACAAGCAGCCTGCCCCTGCTCTCGGCGGCACTGCACCAAATCAAGGGCAACGCCACTGAGCTCGGCAGAAACGTGCTCGCTGGACACGAGAAGAGGGTCAGGTCTGCCCTTGGCCCCTCCTCTTGGCCAGCTCAGAGCAGGGGTTGTTGGCAGTCCTTGTATCTCCCAAGCACCATGTGTGCAGCTTGCTGGCAGAAGCTAGAAATGGTGTTGAAATGCCACCGAGGGGGAGAAGAGGACTTGCCTGTGGCAGGACTTGAAGTAGTTTTGCTTGTTCATTCAGATCTACTTTTGGGGGTCTGATTTGGATCCCGGTCTCTCTAGACCCCCAGTAAGGATGTCTCAGATGCAGAAGTGACCTAGGAAGGAGCCAACCTCTCCCAGTCTAACTAGCACATCCTTGATCCTAACTTGGATGGACAGGCATCTTCACCTGCAAGCCACGCTGGGTCAGAATGGCACTGGAAGGACAACTTCAGATGAATGACCTGGGTCCAGAATGGGCTGAGTTTGGTTAATAAGGCAAGATTCAAGGCATGGGCATGACTAAGATTCAAGCTTAGTTTACAAAAAAAATGTACTTCTTTCTAGGAAAGCTTAGAGCATTATTTCTGTCTGATGTGCCTGATCAAGAGGGTCTGGGGTGAGCAAACCCCTTCTTTGGAAGATTTCCAACCAGACAGGATTTAGGGCAGGAGAGTAAGACACAGGGATGCCTGCGGCATGAACTCTTGGGAATGCACCTGATGGCCCACGTGCTCTTTCCATCTCTGCTTTCTCCAATTCCATGACCCAATGGGACTGTGCTAAATCCTTGGCTTCTCAGCTGACTTCCCTGAATGTTTTCCAAAGGGAGAGTGGAGCATTTCAGGGGATGGAGAAAAGCACTCCCCAAAACCTTAGTGTGGCATCTTGCGTGGGTTGTGCTAGTCCTCCTCAAGAAACCCAAATTTGGATCAGCCTGCATCTCTGTCTCTGCTGGGCTGCACGGAGACCGGGGAAAGGTGACATGAGGCGTTGCTTTGTCCTGATCTGCTCAACACCACTGCAGTCCTGCAGCGCTTTTGATGTTAAGGTCTTGAAGCACTTCACCAACACTGACTAGATAATCCTCACATCATCCTTGTGAGGTAGGCTTTACACCTCAGATTTTACGGATGGGGAAACCGAGGCACAGAGCAGTTACACAACTTGCCCAAGGTCACACAAACAACCACAGTGAAACTGAAGGCTATTTTAGGGCAGGTCCATGTCTTTCTGTGTTTTGGTACAGTGCTTAGAGCAAGAGGATCCTAAGCCTGGCTGCAGTCCCCGTGTGCCTACTGCAAAGCAAATGGACAATATTCAGTGGACACAGTTCATTACATTCAAAAACATTAGAAAAACCCAGGTGTCCTGCTTTGATAGCTTCTTTTTACCATTTCTAGTGATTGTTCTCATTGAATAAGGTTTATCTGAGGAATCAAGTGTAAGAGTATTTTCTGGTTTTCCAGCAGTGATTAGTCAAATTTCAATGTTTATGGGAAAAGTGGCACTTCTGAAATATAAGTATTTAAATTGTGCTATTCTCTATGGCTGTGCCAATTTTCCAGTACTATCAAAATTCACTAATCAGAAATGCTTCTAGGATGGAAGCTAATTTGAGAAGATACCGTGAAATTTCAGAATTTCTTTCGACTGGAAGGTGCTCAAGAGCTTTGCAAGAAGCATATAACTAGTCTGTCTTCCTAGCACTTCCGTAGGGTAGACAAGGATCTTTAAACCCACATTGCAACACCTGGGGCAAGTATGGCAGAGATCCAGGGCTGGAGCTGGGACTGGTGATGGGAGCCAGGCAACATCTGGCCATTCCCATATCACATGCCCTGGAGCACAGGCCAATGGTACTAGGGAACGTATTACATCTGCCAGCAGAGACAACCTTAAAATCCCCTTGGCGTTCCCAACCAACAGCCCATGGCAGAGATGGAGAGAGAACGTGTACCTTCGGGCACCACAATTTTACCTTCTGTATGCGACAGCGCATCCAAAAATATACACACCAAAGGGATGATATTTTCTTGCAATCAAAAAGTCATTCAAAGCCTCCAAAATATATAGCCTTTCTGTGAAAATCCCGTTTTTAGGGGAACAGCTCCACGGTGGGGCACGCTGTGTCAGGTTCCCGAGCACATCACTCTAAGTCTCTGACAGGGAACAGACAGGAGACCACGCAAGGGCCTCACCCCCAGCTATTATCTCATCCTGGTTTCAGACTGGGTAATCACATCGGCTTTAGTGGAATGGTCTGAACTCGGCCCAATGACGTGAGTGGAAGTCACCAGACCTAGATGTGAAATAATCCTTCCCTGAGTAATTTAAACACTTTTGAAACTACTTCCCCATTCCTCATTGGAACAAAAGGCTGGAATGGTACAACAGTTTGCAGAGTGGAAACATTAGCCAAAACCATTGTTTGTTTGGTTTTTTTCTGATAGGAAGATGTTTTCCACCAAAAAAAAAATAATTAGATCCATTTTGGGGGGGAGCTCATTTTGTAGCTAATGGTAAACTTTGATGTTCAACGTGAAATCTCTTCCCTCTCACTCTCCCTACGCAGAGAAGGTGGGAGCCAAGGGATTTGGCTGTGTTACCTATTTAGACACTTTTTTAGGAAATACGCATCACAGCTCTCCTCCAAAGGGCCGCAATTTAAGGCATGTTTAATTGCCCGAGTAGTACTAGGAGGTCTATGGATAAGTGTGAACCAGTCCACTTCCTCTTCTACTTATCTGTCGCAAATTTATTGACTGATACCCAGGCTTCAGTAATTGTTGAAAAAAACAGGTTCTGTGGGAATGGTGTGAAACTCTAGTAATTTGAGGGCGTCACCTGGGGTACACTCGGTGCATAGTTTCTCTTGCAGCAGTGTCAGCTCAGAGCAAGTCCATTGAAGTCAAGTGGCTTCAGCTTCAGGCTACTGAAATTTCTGTGGGTGCATGTCCCTGTGTGTACTCGTATGCCCTCAGAAACTGAAATAAAATCCTAAAGCGAACAGATTGCAGGTGTAATCATCTGGCATTTGTCCTGGATTTTCGCTACTTGGGAAAGAACAGTGTTTGCTTTTAAGGGGGAGGAAAGGGGAGGAAAGACGGGGGCGGCGTGCAGGTGGTGTTCAGCTGGGTCTGAGGGAAGGAGGCTCTGGCACTGGCAGCGTGTTTTATTGGTAAATACCACTAGAAAGGAAAAGATGAGCTGCTTGTCCTTGTGACTGATGAATGGGAATGACATCTGGAGAGAAAACAATAATCATCCCCTTTGAGTGGCATTTGGCATTTGAATTCTAAGGGCTTGAAATCAGATCTGGGGGCTTTAATCCCTGCAAAGGAGGGCCCAGTTTGCTGCGTGTATCAACGGGGCTGTTCTCATTGCAATGGTGGCACTGGTGGAAGGGGAAACCATCTCTTCCTCAGCTAAAGCCAGAGACTACAAAGCCCCCGTGTAGGTCAGGTGTGTGCTACGCTCAGACGGCTCCGCTTGGAAAGAAACTCCTGATTTTGTCCAAATTTTGCTGGGTTTTGACAAAATCTACAAGCTCAAACAGGAAATCTATTATCACAGGTTAAGTTAAAAAAAATAGGGCCTAGTTTGGGCTCCCCCGGTATCAGTAGAAATGACTGTTTTTAGCATAGGGAGTGTAAGGAGGCACCTGGACATCAATGGAGCTTTACTGATTTATACTGACACTGCGTTTGGCTCTCATTTTTTGGTCTGATTTTGGCTTCCAAATTTCTTAAGAAGTGGAAGATCGGGTGGTAACACCATTTCCTCAGAAGGATCTTTAGCTTCTGATCGTCTTTTGTCCCTGTTTTTACTTAAAAAAACCCCATACAATGAATATTTATCTCAACCTTGCTTGCAAATCCCAAATTGCTAGCGCCTCGCACCGGAAACTACCTTCCTCATCTCAAAAAGCCCTTTGGAATTCACAATGTGTTCATATATATTAAAACATATATAATGTTGCAGTAACGTGGCACGTATGCTTTTCTATATTTCCACAGGACTGTGTATATAGACACAGACATACATGTTGATTAGTCCCTTTAATCCTGAAAATTCATAGCCACCCACTTCACATCAGACCTAATATGTAGTAGGAGGAGTTCTTTCTCTTGTCCCGCTTTTTTACCTTTGCAGTTAAAGTAGCCATTGCTGCTGAAGTGGGTCAAAGCAAAACAACTGGGTGCAAGCACAGCCAGGTGTATTTACTGTTGAACGGTACTTTTTCAGGAAAAATAAAGGGCGATTTATTGATAAGGTGGACTTTTTGTCTTTTTTTTTTAAAATATATATATATATAATGCCCTCAATACCTTATAGGTTATATCCTATTTACTTCCACGAGGTGGGCGACGACTAGCTTTGAAAGCAGTCTGCGTTTACATCTCTTTTTTGCTCTACACGTGAGACTTTAATTGCTTTCAAAACCACACTTGCCCTCTCTCACCCCTCTCAGTCCATCCCTGTTCAAGACACAGATGTGTGGT
>VZTV01029541.1:7588-25828 GCA_013400875.1 Anhinga rufa
CACTGGATAGATATGGAGGAAGAGGAGGTGAGTGTGATGTGTGCATTAGAGACAGACCAGAAAAAGAGGTGTGTTTGAGAGGCTTGAGAATTATTTCCTTTGAGGTGCAATTTAATTTGCATCATGTTACCTGCATAGTAATGAGTGCCTCCTAAGGGTTAAACACAAGGTCAAGAAAACACATAAGAAACACTCAAGTTCTCTTGACGTCAGTACAAGACTTAGATTAATTTATTCTGGGGTTGGATAGTAAGCAGAAATAAGGGAATATCAGAGCTCAGTTGTTTCCCTTTTTTGACCTCAAACTTATCCATTTGATACCAAAAGCATATAAGGCATCAGTAATTTTATTTTTTTTTAAATGGACCTTGTATGCTCTGACTGTCTTATCTTTGCAGTGCCTTTGAGAAACTCATACAGAAACTAAGGGTTACTTAAGAGGCTTGTTGGCTTCATTTAGCTCCAGAGAGAGCCCTAATGCAAAAATAATGTGAACTCTCCCAGCAGTTTGCTGGCTGTTGTCTTTTGAGGATGTAAGAAGCTGTGTGTGTACGTACATACAGCAGATGAGTAGCCTACTAGTTTTGAACTGTGTGTGTGTGAATTGCAAATATGTCTTCTGAGAGTGAGGAAACTTGGAAAGAATGAGGTCATTGTACATAATAAATCCCCCATATGTTTCTCTTCTGCCCTACAGCCCACAAGAGAAACATTTCAGAGAGAGGGTTACTTTATAATTTACATTCCTATTGTCAAAACTGGGAAACGAAGCACAGATATGGTATGAGGAATGGCTTGTTCATTTTAAGTGGAAGAAAAAAAAATTGAGATATAACTGCCTGGAAAACAAATTTGAGGTTCATTAAATCAACTGTATTTAAAGGGAGTGAGACCAGAGGTAAGGACAAAAGAAAACTTACATATGATATATTTTTTACCGCCATACATGGCATCTGTGTGATATCACAGGTGTTAAATTAGCCACAGGAGGGCTCTCCTGTTCTTCACTTGAAGAAATATATTAGTAGGAACTGTGAAAACTACAGGGGGAAAAAACAAATTTATATTCCCCAAATAAGAATATTGGGCATACTGCCCTGGTTCACAGGGCATGCTCTGCTTGCAAGTAAGTTTAATTTAAAATGTGGTGTTAGCACAGTAACTGCATGCTTCACTTCTCCATAAAAAAATAGTCATTAAAATACTGTCACAAGATCAGCTAGTTCTTGATCAAGCAGGGAGTGGGGAGGACTCCAAGCTGTGAAGAGTTTCTTGTATAGCTGGGCACTGAGCACAGGCTGGTGTTTAGTCATGAGAGAATGGTAATTACATACGGACATTTGTACCTCTGGCCCCTTGCCCACACAAGGATTAACCGCACGTTGACATCTGGAGTTATATAGCCTCCTGGGGCTGTGTTGTGGCTAAGCAACAGCCTGTTATAGGAAGTCTGAGGAAGAGCTCTGCGTATTGGCAGCTCCTGCAGGATTTCTACTTACGAGAGGCAGAAGGTCCCCAGGGGTGCCAAGAGCAACTTACCAAAGTATCTGATTGCCTTGCAGTCCTGCAGTTAGTCTTGCAACAGCCTTGGGAAGCGGGCAAGAAATAATAGTCTCATTTAACCAGTGGAGAACTGAGCAGCCAGATTCAAAGAGGGATTAACATCCAGAGTCGTGATCCAGATCTTTTGCCTGTGCCCTCCCAGCAGCAGCCTGGTCCTGACACCACCGAAATTCACTGGAGGCCTCCACTTTCCGTCTGCAGTTCCAGAAATGCTGTAGGCCTAGTGGCCTCCACCTGAAAAGCTAGGCTCTGTAAGCTAAACAGAGTGGCATCCATGACTTCCCAAAGGGATTTTCAGGTCCAGGATCATCCATCCTGCTTAACTGTTAGCATTTTCCCCGAGAGCCTGCTGCTTCTCAAAGAAGACACAGGAAGGGTATGGGGGATAGCACGTATCAGAAACTTTACTAATAAGCAGCCTGGAGGCTCCTAGGTTTGCACTGGAGAGAATTTAGTGGATACAAACCAAGTTGTGCACTTGACCTTAGGGCAAGAAAAATGTTTCAGAGCTGCTCCGTTCAGTTGAATAGGAAGAGATATTTGGATCCTCACAGAGGGTAGTTGCACATTTTCTGCTCAAGGTTTGAGGTGGAGTAGTTGTGGACTACAATTTTAATCTTTCATGGTAGCCCAGTGGCTACTATGAATGCTTGCATATGGGAGAACTGAGTTCACTTCTATCAGTCTCTCAGCTTTCTTTTCCTACAGAAATACCCTAATTCCAGGGTAAGTCTTGCTCTTGCTGATTTTTGTTCTTGACATAACATTTATTCTCGAAACTGTCGCCATGTGGGCAAGAACATACAATTCAAGACTTAAAGATAAGCAAGATGGAATTTGTTTCTGTAGGCAGAAGTTAAAGCAGTCCTTTGGGGTTTGGCTTAAATTCCCATTTGGCTCTGCTTTGTTAAAGGCTGTAAAAAAAATGAATGATGTTCCTGCCTCAGCTGAGTTTGAACAGGAACGACAGTTGCTTTTGCTAAAGAGATCTCCTAGGCTTTTTCCTCTCTAGAAGCCTTGCTGGAAGTTCTGGCTCCTGACTAGGGAAAGGAGTACTTGGTTGGATCTGAAACCTGTGGAGACGGGAGAGGCTCATATGCAGTCCTGTGTTTCATTATGTTGGCTGTGGGCTAGCATTAGGGATTTTCCTGCTCAGTGGGTTTCTTGTATCCTGATCATCTGGAGAGTTCTGTTTTCTCTTGTCTTACACAGGAATGCTAGGTGCCCAGCTAGGGGGTTAGTTTTCACTTGGAGGCACTACTCAATACAGTTCAGCTTTGAAGATTTGAGTCTTTTACTGGTTCAAGTCATTAACATATGGGCATAGCATTAACACAGTAAGGCACTGCATCTGGTTTCTAGCCATTTACCTAAGCCCTGGCTTGTCCTTCCCATCCTTGTCCTTCCCTCCTTCTTCCATGTCTTTGCTCTGCTAACTAGAATGAGAATTACCTTCCCTCTAAGTCCCTTGTGTTACAGTACACTTCAACAATTTAGTTCCCTAAAGATCAGAATCTGTAACTTTGTCACCTTTTTTAAATGCCTTTTCCCAGAAAAGGAGCTGATTTATTCTTAAGAGGCTACTGTGTTAAATGCAGACTGCCCCAATGGTGTCCAAATATTGCCGAAGGACTTTTTTTTTTTTAATCTTGCCATCAGAAAATATCTGGATCAAAAAGATGCAGACTCTAGATCTTTTCATTCACTCTCCTTGTCGGGTAGCATAATTTTCACTTGTCAGTCAAAGTTGGATTAGCGGTTCTCTCCCTCTTTCCTTGTCAGTGCTTTTATGTTTGAAGTGTCACCACTTCAAAGTCCTTGCTTTCCATAACAGTTTTCTTTGCATTAGCCAAAGCTTTAAACCACTTTTCTTTTCTACCTGTTCAGTTTCTGGTTTGCCTTAATGAAACTTTCTATTGTATATATTGTTGCACTAAAATTCAATTCTGATTCTGCACCTTTTCCAACACATTCATTCTTAGCTTGTCTTTCATTATGTTATTTTCCTACCTCCTAGTTGTTTGGTTGAGGTTCACCTGCTCTAGCAGTAGCATTAGTCTTCCAAAAGTAATCAGGCTTGGGCAATATGAGATTAGTAATGGAGTCTGTGAAAAAAAGGAAGGGGAAGGGGAAGGAGAATGCTCTCTGTCTTATTTGAAAGGATATATTACGTTTCCTTTGCTGCTGCTGTTCTAACTTCATGACCTAAGCAATATCGTGTGCTCCTAAGTATTCCTCTGGCACCCTCTTAGGCTGCTGAATCAAAACAGTCATTGCCACTGCCATACTCTTCTCTGTCAATTAATACACTTAGAGTTTCTGGCCACAGTCTTCTCCAACACGACCCAGCTACAGGTTTTAATAATGTGAGGAGGTTTGTGGGTCTCAGTTATAAGGAATGGTTATTTTCTAACATTCCATTCACTGGAGCCTAATTTTGACATTTAAGTTGTTTTTTAGTACTGCAATAAAAGCACCTGAAATTCTTGCTTAGTTTAACATAGCCTGCTGCTTTTGTTTTTAGTGCTGTGTGATGTTCTAGCTGCCTGGAAAAACCCGAGGTCCATGAAACTGCAAGCCATTTGGTGCCTAGATCACCTGCTGTTTGTGGTATGCCTCACAAGCATTTATTTCCTTCTGCATCAGCTGCTTACGCACAAAACTGTAGGAAAATAAAGCTGAAAAAAAGCTTGGCAAGTTATAGAGTCTCTTGCTCTCCCACAACATTCCTGACTGTCTCTTGAGGACTTCCCGTGATGGAGATCCTGATCCTGTCAAAGCCATTTATTCCAGTGCTTTAGTATTTAGCATTAAAAAGTCCTTCTGAAGTTCAGTTAGCTCTTGTTTCACCTCAGGTCAATAATTTCCTGTCCTTCCTGCTACAAATATGGAGAATAAGCTGCACCATTCCTTTTTGAAGACTCTTAGCATGGTTCTCCTCCATGTTCTGTTCTTTAGAAGAAATTATTCCACTTCTTTTTTAGGTCATGTTTTCCCATCATCCTTGGGATATTTACCCACACACACACACACACACTCCGCCCTTCAGTGTAAGGGGCATTACTGTTCCTGAAGCAGGACACAGTAGTTGGAAGGATCTTTCAGGGTAATATTCCCAGACCTTTTCCTTGAAAACTTGGTCACGCTGACCTGAATGTGATCCTGCGTCATCCACAGGAGAGACAGGAGACAGCTATGCCTAGCTCGTTGTTTTGCAACTGATTAGATCCATTTGAGTGCAAAAGCTTGCATTCATTACTGCTTTTTGTCGTTGTTTTGAATTGTGATTTTGTCTTTCAGCATCCTCCTTGGTCCTTCCTGTCTTTGTCATCTACAGATTTGTTACCTATTTTGTATCTATTTCTTACTGTTGACTATAATGGGGAATTTAGTTCAGCCATAGCTGTCCAAATTGGAGATGCTTAAAGTCAGGTAAAGTAATTCTCACCTGAAAGATGGACAGTTAAATTTAACCCACACAGAAGTAACTGAGACCACAGTTATTATGGAGCAAGTCAATGTAATGACTAAATGCCTAGCCATCCCCTCCAAAAAACAATCAAGCAAAAAAGCAACACATCAAAGCCAGCTGATTTTCTCTATTCTGTCAAGTGGAGGCAAACACTTGGATAGGTCTGAGAGGATGCAATTTGTTTCTCTACATAGGAGCCAGCAGTCTTGCAAAGGGCTGGGAAGAGGCAGGTTGAACTGAGAGGATACTACAAACCATTATGCAGACTGCGTAGGTTGCCAAGGGGGGCTTTCAGGTCCCTCAGCAATGGCAGTGCAACAACCGCTACTCCTGTGTTGCTGTAGGCACGCTGGTAGTACCATATCAGACACTTCAGCCTGCACTGGTTCAGTGAAAAAGTCACCTCTCCCCCTATGTTTTATTTTTCCAAACATGACATGAAGTGTCAGATTTCCTGCATAAATATTACATGGGCCTCAGAAATTATTTATAACAAGTGCATTTGAATTCAGAACCAGCTATAGAAATAAATGTCCAGTACTTCAGAGGCAATTTTACTTGTAGCAAATACAGATTAAATATGCATTTTGCCAGTTTATCACCTCTCAAAAAATGGAATAAAAAAGTGATAAATTAAATTATTAGGTTCTAAGCATGATATCAAAGTGCCTGAGGTTTGATTACTTGTAACTGTGTATAAGTAATCAAAAGGATGGGTACCAAAATAAAGACTCTCACTGTGCCTCCAATATAAATAGTGATTTTTGAATCTTATATTGATATGGACGTTTGCAAAGATGACACATTGAGTAATTTGGAGGGAAAGAAGTAACCTATGAACTTCCTGTACTCAAGCTGAGCCTGACATTCTTTTGACTATATCGGTCCCTTGAAAGGGGTAAGGAATAAGCTCAAGAAAAATAGGAAAAAATATATTTGTCTGTGTATTTAAATTCATTATGGTTCTGCCAAGATCAGCAAGTAGTGTGCCAGACTTGAAACAAGAGAGCCATGGTGCTGCAGAAACTTTACGTTGTCCTAAAATCGCAAAGGACGTCAAAATAGACACTGGAGAAAATTCCTTGAATAAAAGAACATCCATATATTTTGTTTCTTTTTCTTTCAGACTGTGGCAAAGTGGGTATGTTAGTGGGGAGAGCACAAGGGAGAAGGGAACAATAGAAACTGCAAGATATTGTTTTGGGCTTTGAGGCTCTATAGGGGGATGAGAAACAAAGCTTTATGCAGACTGCTGAAATGGTTTTAGATGGTGCCTGGAAAATACTGTATATGTTCTGGTTATTATTCAAATGTAGCTTTATGGTTTTTCTGAGTCTTCAGAGAAAAAGATTCAGGAACAAAATTGACAGTTAGGGCTCTTTGTTTCACATAAACAACTGAAAGGCACTGTTTGCTCCATATTTTCTTGAAGAGGACTTATTGCAGGACATTTTCTAATTCTATTGGGATACAGTTGTTTACAAAAATTAAAAATAAAAAATACTGCTGTCAAAGCATTAGCCATTATTTAAAGCTGCAAACCCATTTCTGTTCTGTTCCAGAGTGAGATTCCAAGTACATTCGTCTTTGGGCACAACATTAAGGGTTGGTGCCAACCTGAAAGTTTCTGCGGGAAAATGATCTATTTGGAACTACCCTGGAAAAGAGCACAAATGCTCCAAGTGAGAAAAATGATATCTCAGTTCAGAGAAGGAGAAGCATGAAAAGCTGAATTGCAGGGTAGCTCTAGTCTTTACATTTTAAAGTCTTGCATGGCTGAGGAAGTATACAATGCACTTCGAGTACCTTCAGACTGCCTGCTTACAAAATATATATGTTTCAAAATGCCATGCTGTATATGCTGTCCTGTGCTGCGTCTCTTAAGGAGCCATCTTAAATGCAGGTTCAACACCTATTTGGCAACTGAGAATCTCTGTTCTGCCACCTGTTGATATCTCTAGCCTCAGTCTGGAAAAGAGTTCTCACCACATTAAACCAGAGGCTCAGTGCCCTTCAGGAGAGATAGAAGAAACCCAGAGACAGTCCAAAGGGGAGAAATAACAACAGCCAGGTTTGTAGAAAAACAGCCTCTGAAGGGAGGCTGAATACATTGCTGTTATTTATTCTAGTTAAAAGTAAAAGCAGATTAATTGTAGGAGTCTTCTGTAACGAGAGAAAGAATTGGAGTCACAGAATAATGCAAGTTGGGAGGGCCCTCAGGAGGTGTCTAGTCCAACCTCTCCCTCAAAGCAGGGTCAAAGCTGACTTTGGACCAGGTCACTCACTACTTTGAATGGTCAGGTTTTGAAAACCTCCAAGGAGGGAGAGTCTGCAACCTCCTCATAGTGGAAAATTTTGTCCTGATGTCCAGCCAGAAGCTCCCCCATTCCAATTTATGACCACTGCCTCTCTTTAATTTATGATCTCTGTCCCCTGCCATGCACTTTGGTATAAAGCTCAGCTCCATCTTCTCAGTAACTTTCCCACCAGTCTTCAACGGCTGCTATTAAGCCCCTTTTAAGTCTGAACTAACTATTCTCCCCATCAAAGATACTTAAGACAAAAAAAAAAAAAAGAGTTGCCAGCGGAAGGCTTAGCTTCAACAGAAGAAGCCCCAGTCAGGAGCACAGAGAGGCCTGAGAATGGGGATGTCAGTAACCTAGTAACCTCCTCTGTCATGGGAGGTTGTTGGGAATAAATTAGAAAAAAGTATGGTTACCTATCCATGGGGTGGAAATGCCAGGGAATGAATTCAACAATCCCTTAAAGTGCCTTCCAGCCCTGTTTTCTGCTGCTTTGATTCTGTGCTAGAAGAGCATGTGAATACAAGCTCTAGTGCCAGCTTAGGGTCACAGAGCTACGTACATCGCAAGACTGAGCCCTAGGTGCATAATAAATTTCAGCACTTATTAATTTTTCAGGAAGTTATGAATGACTGAAAATCACCAGGGAAAGATAGTTATAATGGAAATAGTGTTGTAGCCTGAATTATTGCAGTGTTAGCAGATGTTCATTCTGCTTATGTCTAGTCACCTGAGATAAACTGAGTATGGCGTGGTTTGGGTTTTTTTAAAGGTAAAGGAATACCAGTAATGGACTTTTAAAAAAAACTCTGTCACATCTATTATCAGTCAACCTTAATTCTTTGTATTTAAAAATTTCAATTAAATATTATTTGTCCATATGTCTAAGTATCTATGTGGAAGAGATTGCTAATGATATTACTATAGATAAAGTATTACTATGGATACTATAGGTGTGGAAACCAGGACTTAGAAAGGTTGTCAGGCATGATGTTATTAAAACAAGAAAGAGAGGTTAGATTTGTTTGATGTCATGCTCTTCCCAAGCATGCAGGAATAGTTTCCCCTGGTAATCAGTGAACCAAATTGCTCAGACGTCTCTCTTTACCAGTTAGGTTTTCTAGGTGTATGCACAAAAACACTTGAAGGACTCCAAATTGGTGACCGCTCCTGGAAATTTTACCTTTTAGTTACTCTGTAGGACACTTGACAAAGACAGATAAGGATTAAGGGCTAAGTCAGCCCTAAGCAGTCTAACTTATCACCCATCCCACTCCGTGCTGGGTAGCCTGTGTATATGTCTGAAGCAGTATAAAAGCAGTGTGCAGCAAAAATGAGCCAGGCATAGCTTTGTGTGTCTTCAGACAGCAGGGACCCCTTTCTGACCTATTCAGTGTGGAACATTGTTCTTGCACTCTATTTTTGAAACCCTTCATCATTCTTTTCACCATCTCCATTGTATTCTTAAAAAGAAACGTGTTTCCTTCAGCAAGGTTTTGATAACCAGGGAAAGAACGCTCACCTGTTCTCTGTGTTCATTTCTGCTCTGCTGCCACAACCTGCTGATTGCAGAGGGAGCACTTTGCTTCCATTATAGTTTAAATAAAATGATAGACTGGCTACACAGGGAATCCATTAGCCTTAAGCAGTCTAGTCACTGTTAATTACAGGCTTTAGACTTCGGAAAGCTGGGTCAAAATTCTCAATTTTTCAATGGAAAGCTATGTGATTTAAACATTATCTTCTGTGCACCATTCATTCACAGTTCTGCTGCTCAAAGCTCGGCAGCGTCTCTTCTGTGGTAAATGAGCATCTTCTTTTTCAGTTTGCTCCCAAAACAGAGCCTAAAGCAAAAACCTCATTAAGCAGAGTTCAATCTGCAGGTGAGTCATTTGATTAAGTTTGCTGGTGTGAAGTGGAAACCACCTTGTAAAGCTGAAGCTTGTAATGTTATCTAAGAGATGGAGCTGTGAAGTGGCGGAGATGGTTTGGAAATAATGTTTATTTCAGTGTTTCAGGGTTTCTCCAGAGCAAAGCTTGAGTTTGGGAGGGGAGCTTGAAGGGGATGTTTATTGAAAAATGTAAGCCTTTCAAATGGAAATGGAAATTTTATGTAAAACTGTTTAGTCAACTGGCATTTTGTGTTAAGATTAAAAAAAAAATAAATCACAATCACAATGTTTTGCTTATTTTTTAAATCACTTCTACCATGTAGTTGAAGGAAATATTCCATAAAAACCTTGATACTGCAGGTTTACCTTTCTGTGGTCTATTCTGAATGCACCAGCTAAGGCCCCGGTACTCCTGTTTGCACACAGGGGTCCCAACCCCCCAGAAGGCCCTCTGCCACCCACCCTTCTTCCAGAACTGCTTTGAAGGAGGGCTGTGTTTGAAGGAAGGCTGTGTCCTCTTTGGCTGGGTGTGTTTGGGCAGGGAAAGTCCTCCCGACTGCCATCCCAACCAGCGTGGCTCCCAGGGCAGCCTCTGTGCGGGCAGCTTGGGAAGCACCGTCAGGAGACTCTGCTTCCCCTGAGACACAGAGCCGACAGGGACACAGGCTGCTGGCTGCCTCTCCTCCCAATTCCTCCTAAAGTATGAAACGATCACAGAGGAAGGAGAAGATAATGAAACACAGGACAGATACAGCTCCGCTTTCTCCTTAGGAAACACCAAGGGAGTATTGCTAGGATGGTCTGGAAGTTTTTGGTATTTTTCTCCATTTTGCTGGTAATTCCCATGTGGCGGTACCAAAAATCACAAATGGTTCAATGTGATAAGAGAAGTTGTCCTTTCCTGGCAGTCTATTCACGTGTTTTAACTGATAGGAGCAAACAGTAGGAAGATTTGCTGAAAAGTATAAAGGGTTTAAATGAAATCCAGAGTACCAAAGCCGTCAGAATTTCGGTGGGCTGATTCTGTGTGAAAGGTGGACTGCAGAGCTCTGGCAGAGAATAATGAGAGTCACTGTTGTGGCATCTTGTCACCCGTTTTCACTTATTTAATTTTTTTTCCCTTATAAGAAAACAACAATTTATATAATAAAATGAGAATTCCTTTGCCCAGGAGACAGTTAGGTGACAAAGTTAAGGCATCTGGGTCAGATATCTGCAACATTGTCTCAACACAGGTTGGTTTAAAATAGTGAGTTTAGCTCCCTGTTATACTTGGCTTCCCATTAAATTCCTCTTAGACTATTATTTGATCATGAAGATTCAAAATAATGATAGAGGAGAGTTTCAGTGAAGTAGGAGCTCAAACCTCCTTCAACTTGAGTAGAGAGCCATTGCACAAGGCTCATTTAATATCTGAAATCTTACAAGCTGCTAAGTGTGTTGGAGGATTTTAATGATCAGTCTGAAGGCATTGAAGTACTACTTTTGTGATGCATTTCTAAAATGTACTAAAAATGGTAGAGTCTCTATCAGAGTTTAGTAAGAAAAAATAAAATAAGAATGTAATGTGGTCATGTTGTGTCTGTATTATGACCTAGTCCTCTTGTACGTAAGTTCCTAAATTTTGTGAAAATAAAGTACTCATGTACAGAGGGTGTCTAGCTGTGAGCATAATCTGTTCAAATTTATGAAATAACTAATATACTTAAATGTTTCAGTAGATCGGTACCTCTGCCTTTACCAGTTTTTCTTTGATAGTACCATATAAATAGCAGAAGAATGAAAAAGGATGGGTTTACATGTGTCAGTGCAGAGACAAATATAACGTTATTCAGGTGACTCCTCTTTATGACTCATCTTAAGAGTGACAATTATTTAAAAGTAATTTAACATAGTTTCATGAAAGGTTAATGGTATTTCTACTCTAAGGGAGCTGAATACAATACAGATTTTGCTAGAAATAAAAATCTAAATTTCATTTTCTTTAATTGTTCTTCTAGAGCAATTTCCTGTGAATCTATTAAGCTATAAGCAAGCTTTTATTGAACAGAGAATTCTGCATTAAGGTAAGCCTAAGACAATACAATTTAAAATGTTATTTATTACCTAATGTATCAATGTCCTTACAAAAAGTAGTTGTTCATTTGTGCATTTAATTATTACTATTAAAGTTCAAAACAAGTGCTACCTCGCAATTTAGAAACACAAAGGATTATTTTCCTTGATCTGTACGGTCATGCATTAAACCCCTAATTATGGAGGTACTTCCCTCTAGTGGACAAGAAGATATTTTTCAGTCCCCTTCCAAATTTGATCAGGATTTAGGGAAAAGCGTGTCTTTAAAAAGGCAGGGAGCAGAAGTGGGGATGAGCACTCGCTTCTCCCAGGGCAGAGCAGGATAAGGAGGGATATGTCTGACATGGCTCAGGACTGGTGCTACGGGGCATAGCCAGCGTGTGGGCTGCGAAAGCAGGTGATCGCAGGCTGCCACAGCTTGCAATTGCTACAGGGATAGTCAGGATAGTCAAAACCTGCTTGAGGAACTGCAGTATGTTCTCCTCATGCTATGAAACTGGCTGAGTGATAAAACAACAGGTAGGTTTCAATATTGATAAATGCAAAGTAGTGTACCTGAGTTAAAATAAGTAGATGCAGTAATAGGTTCTGTATTAGCTCTTACCTGTCAGGGAAAGATCCTGGAGTCACTGTGATCTTAGTGTTTGTTCTCCAAAAATATCAGCAGTGGTAGAAAAGGTAAACTAAATGTTACAAACAATCAGAAAAAGAATGGAGTTAAAAAGAAATATCGTGCCCAGGTATGCAAAATTTTTGAGATTATAGTCCCACTGTTTTAAAGATTGATAAGAATGATAGAAATATGGAACAGCTTCCAAGTGAGAAGAGATTAAATCAGAGAGTAAAAACCATAAATAGAAATACAAGAGGACATTCCAGCCTGAAAAAAGAGGCAGCTAGAAGAAGGTATACTAGAAATATATCATATTGTGAAAGGTAGGAAGAAGGTGAATAGGGATTATTATTCCCATTACTTATATCAGAAAGAGTAAGAGATGTTCTAATACCCTCATTATCACAAAAGTTATAAATAACCTCCAAAAAGAATTAAACAGAATTGGTGGACGATAGGTCTGTTGCAGCTACTAAATACAAGTCTCTTGGAAGCCTCTGCCTCAGAAAGCCCCTGAGCTGCTGATTCTCAGATGCTAGTTGGGTTGGCCATGGGGAAAAACTCTATATGCCCGCTCCAGTTCCATGTACTCTTTTTATAAATATCCAGCACTGTCTGGGATGGGAGACAGGCTGGCAATTTTAAATCTGTAAGTTAAACACAGACAACCTCAGTCATCTTTACTGTACTGCATATACCCGTAGGTTTATTTTTACATTCTGTTCAAAAGTTTTTACATACTTGTTTGTATTTTGAATGGATATATTTCCCATATTACCAGTTCTTGAGATCTTATCACAAGTCGTCTTTGCATTAGTTGGTTTTTCTTTTCCCCACATAGTTCTAACCACAGGTGATCTTGCAGTTGAAAGTATCTTAAAAGAAAAAAAAAAGACTAGAGATTAAGAAAAATTTTAACTGCAGTTTGTGTAGAAAGTTTTCATGATGTGTATCCATATCTTTGCAAAAGTGGGAGTAAACATTAAGGAAAAACCAGCATCCGTTTATTCCACTTTTAAAAAAGTCAATAATTTTATGAGCCTTTCCTATTAATGCATGGACTTACCAGCATACCTTTTTATAAAAGAAATGGTAGTGAAATATTTTAACCATATGCTATGTAAATCAGCATTAAAATCTCAGGCCCTTGTATGTCTTGCAGGAATATGGTCTAAATTGGGTCTAGAAAGATAACGTAATTGGTTTCTAGGCAGTTTCTGTTACGTATAATGTGAATGTTTAAAACTCAGTGGTGTAAGATGGTTTTCTATATACCATGAGAATTTATAATGGTGGTAATATATTGAACATCAGCGTTTACCTTTCTCCCTTGCTGGTTTAATCACCAAATCCCAGGAGCTGCTTAATGTCCCCGTGATGAATCCTTAGAAGAAACAAGGAGTCAGTAAGCATAAGCGCAGTGTACATCAGTGTGTACTCAGGCACCTCATACACAAGAAAATGCTCATTAGAGGAAAAAAGGAAGCATTGCTGGAGAGCAGGGGTGTTTGCAACTGCCAAGACATGGCAGTAAAAGGACTGAGGGTAGCTGGATGTAAGAAAGGGTCCATGCAAAAATAAAATTGGGAATAGAAGTAAAAAGAAAACAAAATGCAGAATAATTCACTACTCATTTATTTCTATCTTACTGGGGTTCTAACAAATTTTATGTGTTAATACTTTAGACTGAAATTTTCAGGTTCCATTGTAAGTAATAAAGATTAGTCAAACACACTTTTCTCTGCTCAAAATGCCAAGCAGGACATTAACTAACAAGCTATTTCAAGGTTCAATCAGTGTCTTTTAGAGATGTACTTTGTCAGCACACTCTCTCCTGTAATGCAAGCTGAAGGAAATTCATTATAAGCTCTTTTTCCTCTCTGTTGGTTCTTTCCTCTGCCACACGATTCCCATCCTGCAGGAAATGGTGGATATACTTGAGCTATTCAATCTGTAGATATAATGGTAAATAAAAAATGGCTAAAATTCATATGTAAGGAGTAGGTGCACCTATGTTGCTCAGATTAGGACTGTATAAACTCTAATATTCTTGCTTCTATCCTTGGCTACACCAGAGATTTTAACTTATTGAAAAAGTCCCCTTACACTTGCTAGCAAATGTAGCTAAAGACATTGACCATCACACACCCAAGTTATGGAAGTTCTTGAAGCCTTCCTAAAATCAAGACATATTTTGAGGGATTTTCAGAGAAATATTGACATTTCTGACAACCTGCCAGGGCAGCAAACAGATCCACTTTTTTAAAAAGTGGGAAAAGGTGGAGAAAGTTATCAAGATTGTTTGACAGTTCTGAATTATCCCCAAACCTGAACTTTCCACTGTGTCCTACCTTCTGTCCTCTAGCCTGTACACGTTCCCAAATTAGGATGTGAAATATGTTATTTTTATCATGGAAAAATCTAAAATGTATAATACTTCATTAAAATAATCCTCTGCTGTCATCAGGTGATGGCCCATAAAAGAGTCGGCTCCCCATTAAAAACTGTGTTGCAGGACTCTTAGGGCTTATATATATTCCCTACCTCTTTGTTGCCTGCTAATGCTGTTCACTGGAAGACAATTTGCCTCTCAGACTTGGTTCTCAGATCAGCTGCAAGTGGTTTATATCGTGGTGAAATATATGGGGTGATCTAAAGCCCTCAAGAGAGTTCTCTGTGCCCAGGCATATTGAACGCCGCTGTAATCAGCTCCTTCTGAATGACTCTTCATTCACGCCAAGTTAAGATAGATGCAAATAAAAATCTTTACTTCTAAAACAGCCAACATAGATACAAAAGTTTATCAAGACACAGGAGGCGGAAATGAAAGATCTGTGTTCAATATACATGTGTGGAGATCAAACCCGAGCTGCCTCACTGTGCCACTGGCAGTCTGTACCTAACCCAGGTTGTCAGGGACAAAGCTCTCCTGCACAGTCTGCAAGCTCAGTATATGTGCTGTCAAAACACATGGTCTTTTATCTTAAATCCCTTACTTGGAGTTTCATTCAGCTTCAGCTCTTCTTTTTCTCAAAGATTATTAATCCTTAACTTCTCTGGAAGCAATTTTGACCCTCTGCCTTCCACCTTCTGAAAATGCTCATACCCCTTTAGCAGAACAGTTGTGATCTTTTGTACATGACTAAATTATTAGGAAATTGTTGACTTAGGAATGAGAAAATGTGAAAATCTCATTGAAATTTTTTTCCATGTGAAGCTTATATTTTGTATTCATATGTAACCACCAACTCTCTGATATAAAAATATAAATACAGTCAATGCATGTAGTTCATTACTGGCTCTGGCTCTCATTCAAAAGCAGAAACCCAGGTGACTCACTATTTTGAGGTGAAAGTGAGCTTGGGGCAACTGAATTTAAACAATGAATTATTTGCTTTATTCCTTAATAAGAATGGTTACCTCTGTGCCTGATGGGAAAAGCCCACACCATCTTGGAATCGGCAAACACATCAGAAATTAAAGGAGCGTTGCATAATGTACCATCAGCATAAGGAACACTATGCTTGTCAGATGCAAAAATCACAATTAAAAAGATTTCAAGAAATAACACCACTACACTTCGGAAATGTCAGTACAACCATTAGAGCTGAGAGCAATAAAAGCACTGCTCTCTCTGGATTAGTTGACTAATGAAGGAAGAACTAACACTTTGCTCTTTAGCATCAGTAAAGGGGAGGAGGACTTTAATATGTTAGTGCAATAGCCCTCACAAGCAAGGCAGGCCAGGGTGCTTTTTCCATTGTTGTACTCAAATCCAAGCAATGAAATCTGCTAAGGCACAAAATGTCCTTTGCTTGGAACATCATCATATTCTATGACAAGTCTAAGACAAGTTGGAAGAGAGAAGTTGAAGATGAGGTGTCAGTATGTTACTAATACTGTTCAGATCTATGATTCATTACCAGCAGATGTAGAGTAAGTGAAAAGTTTTCTGTAAATTACAACAGTGAAATTCAAGAGCCGCTCTAGTGGTTTTACTTTGGCTTTATATCCACGTAGCTGATAGAGAAGTATGGCTCAAGGATGATAAGCTTCTTAAGAAGCAATGCTTCCAAAATATAAATAAATAAATGAAACCCAATACTGAAGTAAACTTAACTAAAGCTCACTCAATCATGTACTTAGGGAAAACATAAGCATAGCTTAGACCACGATTTACTGGTTAATCTTTTTCAAGACACTTGTAGGACTCAAAATATGTATCAGTATTTGTGACCTAAACCAGTTCAAAGCAACAAAAATCAGCACCCTTGTGCCAAAAGGAGGTTCCCCTAACAGAAATCAGTGATGCACAGGAAGAAAAGAAAACTTCATTCTGAGCAAAGCACAAAGGGAAAGCATGTGAATTGCCTGCTTATCTTAGCCTATTATATAAAAATGCCTGAAATGCATTTGAAACAAGAATTCAAAATGCACGGTTTTCTTGAACATTATGGTTTTCCTCCACATAATTTATTGCATGCATACTACTTTTTTTACTACTGGATAACGGTGCATGCTTCCCAGAATATATCTGAAATGAAACTGCATGAATAAGCCTTACGCTGGAGAGGCCTTCTCTTGAAGAATTGAGTTGCACATGACTGGTGGCATTGTTGTCTGGCTCGCACAAAAAATGCCCTCTCCTGCTTCAGAAAAAATACGCAGCAGTGCCCTTTCAGGAATATATTGAAAACAAGCTATTTAAAGAAATCCATGTTTAAAAAAAAAAAAAAGGCAAAAAAGCACCTTTTAAAACTCTGCACTGTATTTCATCTGTTTAATGTGGAGACTCAATAAAGTACAGAAGAGGTCATTTCCTTACGGGTGTTGGAACTGATTTTTTTTTTTCACTTTTTATCTACCACTTATTTCTGGATCATCTGAACTTTCTAGTTTCTGTGAAGCTACAGGGCAAATTCTCCCCCTTCCAGTAAATGGAAACCTTTGATAATTCAATCATTAACCACCTTGTTTGAGCGCTCTATTCTTCCTCCAAGTTCTGTTGTGTAATACCACCTTTGCCATAAAGCCTTCTCATTGAAATAAATTCTGGTTGAGATGAAGGAAAAAACAAAGTCAAGGAGGAGCAGAAAGAATGTTCCTGGACAAGTCTTCTCAAGCGACCTGGCAGTTTGAGGAAACATTGCCATTATAAGAACTGAGCTGTGAAAAGTATAGCACACACATATATCTAAGCTAGATGGAGACTTTCTAGCTGGGGTATAGGTGGCAGCCTAGTTCCAGCAGTTCAGCAGGATCTCTTGCCATGACTTCAGGTAGCTTCACAGTTCTGTAAGCTATATCCTGAGCTTTTTAAAATATTATGTCCTCTGTGTGCATGCTTACACATGTGTCTTTTCTGTAATTGCTGTATTTGTAGATACAAAAGAGTAGCAAATTCGGCAAAATACAAGGAACAGATCCTGGATGGTCACAAAAGCCAGCAGCATCCCCAGCTCTGGAGCTGTTGGGTTGAATTACTGCCAGTGTTGCCTAGCCTAGACTGCATTGCATTTGATATTGTGTATAGTGATGGGCAAAGTGTCAGAGCATTAGGATAGGTGGTAGTGCCTCTTGCCAGGCTTCAGGTGGATGCTTTTCCTCAGCTGAAGCTAACAACTGCAGGGTCTGGCCTAACCAGTGGCTCTTTTGGTTTGAGCCATCAGAAAGTGCCAAATGAGGACTGAGAATTTTCTACCTGGGAAATACAAAGCAGAAAAGGCAAAATTTGGTCATTACTCCAAGGCCTCAACTGAACAAATGGTTCTGAGTTAGCCCCTTGTATGGATTTTTAATAGAGCTTGCAATGTCAGTGCACTTCCAGCCCCCAAAAATCCTTTCTTTTGATCTTTCTTCTCTTCTAGAAGTATCTTCTTGCCTGTTTTGAGTTCTTAGCCATTTTATAGACTTCCTTAGAAAATAGTGTTTAATCTACATGCCGTGCACATTTTTGGATACCTATGTTTTTGGAGATTTGGTTTTCTTGCCTTGAATCTTTAAATTTGGCATACTTTTATGTAACTGTTTTTTTAACCTTTATAGTCAATAAAATTCAGATGTTAAGCTCTACCATTGTATTTGAAAATGGCAATTCTACTTACCATCCTTTTTAAATATTAGTTTGGATGAATTTAGGAAAATTAAAGGAAATTCTTTAATGGTTGCTGACTTCTTAAGACTTCCCAAAAGTAGCAAAGGATTTTAAGTACAAGCCCTTTGACTTGGAGTAGATTTTCTGCAGCTTTCTCCCCTTTAGTGTTAGGGGTTTTTTAAATCTTCTGCTATGTGTTTATTTAATATATAGTGAAAGAAAAAAAA
>VZTV01029545.1:8822-30658 GCA_013400875.1 Anhinga rufa
CGGGGCCCGCGGAGGGGAGGGCGGGCGGGCCGGGGCTCCCGGGCGCGCCCTGTCCCCGCCCTGGCGCGGTCCCTCCGGCTGGAGCGGGGCTGAGCGGCCGCAGGCCTCGCCAGCCTCGCACGGGCGGGGGTCTCTCCCGCAGGAGGGCGGCCTGGCTGTCCCCCTCGCTCGCTGGGCGCGGGAAGGAACCCCCGGGTTCCTCGCGTGTGAGCCTGCGGTTTTAACTGGCCGCCTTTCTCAAGGAAGTGCCGCGGTGCTGCCTGCCCTCCCCTGGCAACTTTCTAACCCAGCGGCCGTTTCAGATCTCGGCCTCAGCCGTACGAAGCTTACGGGTTTCGTTAGAGAGGGCAGCGGTGAGGCAGCATGAGAGCCCGAGGCAGCTTCCTCGCTGAGCTCCCCAGCGCCAGCCGGCACGCTCCCGTGCCAGGCCAGTCCCAGCGTGTGTGGGCCCTTCTCCAGTTTTTGCCCAGTTACAGCTCATGGGAGAGCACTGGGGATACTGTGAAGCGTGTCTGCGGGGAGGCTGGGGGGAAGGAAAGACCTGCCACGGGGGAAGACATAGGGTATGTAGGGATCCTTGTATAGGAAAGTGGGTGTTACTTAGTGTGGTGTGGGAATGTCGGGGAAGTGAGACAAATCCTTAGGAAACAGGGCCTTATTAGTTGTGCTCCTTACAGAAAACTTGTTTGTTATTGAGTTACCTGTTCTAATTCCGTTATGTGCAGTTTGTTTTAAAAGTGGAAGATGGCCCCAGTCCTACAACTGTATCCACTTAGATTGGCTAGGAGTCCCCATTGATACTGGGCAAAACTCCAGCTTGGCTAGAAGCACAGCCATCTACCCACATGGACTCAGTTTCAGGGATGAAGGTGTACATCTCTCTCTCTGTAAGAAAAGTGCTTATGCGGAACCTTCTTTTTTCCACCTGCATTGCCAGAACAGAGGAGCAGTTGTCCCGCTCTGTGAAAAATGTTGCAATTTCAAGTATTTTTGTGCTCTGCACTGTGTGATAAAACCAATACCTTTATCAATGTCTAGACTTTGCCCCGTAGCTAGTTATGCACTGCTTGCTCAAGGCATCCAGGTAGGATAAGGATAAGTCAAGTTCAGGCCTACCTAGGTCGGCTGACCATCAGCTATTTCAGCCAGGATGCGGTTTCTTCATTTCACTTAGAAAAGTATTTGTAGGAAACCTCCTAGCACCTTCATGAGAAAACACCAAGTATTTGGTTTTCACTCAGTATTTTACTGAAACTCCTCTTCAAAATGTGGGTGTTCCCTGCCAGAGGGAAGCACTAACTGGAGTTTTGACCAGCTTTAACCTGTCAGATTTTAGAGATGTTGTGGCTGGCCGCTTTCTGTCTAATTTTCATCAGCAATTATATTACCTGAAAAAGGTTCTGAAGAAGACTTTGCTCAGAAAAGTTATGATTTCTGAAATATATCCATTTCTCTGGGCCAGCATTTTCCAGTTTTGCTGAGAAATGCCTCTACCAATCTCAGCCCTTGCCAGTCTGGAGCAAACTAACTGTTAAAAGTACTGCGTGACTGGATGTGTGTATTATTTTTTCCTTGCAGAGCTATTTCTCTAGGGGGCAGTTGTAGAGCAGAAAGGCAGAAAGACAAGTGGAATAGGGATTAATTTAGGTTAGCAAGAACAGCTTTAAAATGGTTAGTCAATGATTATATTTTATTTTTAAATAGAAGCTGACATATAAGCAAATTAGAAGAGAAGCAACAATTATTTAGAGGCATGCAGGGACAACAATTTTGTTTTGTGAAGTAAAGCTGGGGTAAGAGTTAATGGTGAAAAAGCCTGAAGTAGCCATACGATACTTTCAGCAAAGATTACATACAATTAGTTAAAATAGGCCAATATTAGTTAAAGAAGAAACAGAAAAAGGAACGGAATTAATGTTAAATGGAGTTTAGGAAAAGGGCCAAATATTAACAGGAGTAAACAGTCTTCTTCTGTGTCTCCTAAAGCCCTCACGTTGCAATGCATCTGCACCAGCAGGCTCCTGAGTTAACAGAGAAACATCTTAGCTTATAGTAGGCAGATTGGGAACCGGGTCCCCAGTGCTTATTCATTGCTAAATATTTATAGGGTGAAGCCTGGCTCAAAGTGCGCTGACTTCAGTAAAAGCATTCTTGCTGTCTTCACCGAGTTTGGAATCAAATCCGGGGCTGGGGAGAGGGGCACTGGATGACAGGCCTCAGTTCCATGGGACTGCGGTCTTAGCTGGGGCATCTCAGTGAGGTAAGTGTTATTGTTGAGCAACCTTTACATATAAATCCCACTTTCTGAGTCAAAATCGCGCCAACTTACAAAAAGTACATCTAGATGTAATTTCAGTAACTTCAGCACAAAGGAGTTTCCAGGTGAAATATGAGAGGCTCAGCATCATGCTACTTGCAGCCTGATATGGGAGACGTGACTGAGCAGCGATGGTGGCTGCTATGGCCTCTGAAGGCTGCCGTATAAATATAGAACAACTCTGGGCCTCTTATTGTCAGGAACAGCATGGCAAGCCACCGATGGAAGATCTCTCCCCATGCTGATGCTTCTGTATGTTTCTTCCAGTCTCGCACGTTTCCCAGAGCAATCTTGGGCTGCCATAGTATGTATAGACCCACAGGCCAACAGAGAGTCAATTCTTTGCTGTTCTGTGTAGAAAGGAGAAAACTTGGCATTGGCTATTCCATTGCTTGCTATCTTGATGGTCTGTAGCTATGTTTAAGGGGAAAAGCACTGCCAGTTGCTTGACTCTACTAGAGCCAAGCTGATCATGTAGTAAAAGAAGGCTTACTGCCCTCGTTGCATCTCCAAACAGAGAGAGGCTCAATCATGTGAATCTTACAACCAGTTGCTACTCTGATTTCCCATGCCAGTCGCTGGCCTGCGGCTTCTGTAGCTCTTGTTCTGTGGCAGCACTCCCTGACAGGCAAATAACCAATTGAGAACGGCTGCAACGTGGCAGCTCATGGGTTTTTTTCCTTGTCACACGATAGACATGTTCTTACTTCTAGCTCCATAGTTCTCCTGGTCAAGGAGCTCTTGGAACAGTCGCCTGTGTTGAATCCATGCCAGGTGGGGGACTCCCCAACTCAAGTTCGGTTTTCAGCAGTAAATGCAGAGGTGCTTTTTATTCAGGCAGCACAGAGATGAGAATGGGGATGCTGAATTCAACTCAAAAGTGTTGCCTAGGCTCTCTGGACCCTTTAATACCAATAGGTTCAGCCCTGTAATTCAGCAGTTTGTTACAGCATATCTGCCCTCATCCCCCAGATGTTTTTCTATACACAAGCCCTGCGATGCTGTTTTGTACAGATGTGTATAATTATTCCCCAACCGCACCCAATACAACAACCCATGAGTTTTTCAGGCTGTGGCCGTCAACACGGTGCTATTTTACACTCCAACACTTGTGTACACGTGCACCCCTCCTGCAACAGCCAGCTGTGTGCAGCTGGAGGCATTCCTCTGGGGAATGGTACACCGACTCCAACCCCCAGCCAGCTTGCACCCTTCCTGCATGGCAGGGTGGGCTGGCAGCCTGCGGGTAAGGCAGGATGGCCTTTCGTGACACTGCAGGGTTATGGTTGAACAGCCCCTGTGAAAAGCCTGCCGTTCCCCGCCCTGCTGGTGAATGATCAGCCAGACGGCTAGAGGAAAACGGGAGAACCTGCTCATCTGCAGTTTTGCACATCTCTCGCAGGTTAGAGGTAATTATGAACGACAGAGACACATTTCACAACTCCTGCAATGCTGTAGGAACACAGCCTACTGTAGTGATGCCCTAAATATTGGCATGTAAAAGCTGCAGGATTATTGCAGTAGTTTCCTGACCAAGCACTATTGTTTCATGGTAACCAGTGAAACTGCTGTTGTAAAATCCCATCTGCAGCATTCGGTTCTAGCATTAACGTGTTACGGAAGGCCTATCGCTACGTACGCTCACTTTTTAACCATGATGCCAGTTTTCATTTGCTCCTAAAACACAATGCAGTCAGATATTTTTAGGCGGAATATATGTTTTATTACAATCATAATCAATTAGGTCTGCCAAGCAGAGCTGCTCTTGCTCTTTCAACAGTGAAAGAAGCTAAGGAAGGTTTCTAGCCAGGGATAGAAATCCCTGTCTCTCTTGCATGATTTTTAAACTTCACAGAAAAAAATAAAAACCCCTCTGCAGGATAATCTGCACTTGCAAACAATCTCTTTTCTTTTTCTGAGCATGTTACTAAGAGCAGTTCAGAAAGGATAAAACAATGTAAGATCAAAACCTGCAAAGAGCAGCAGTCTACATTCAGGCCTGGCATTAGGGGAAATGGCTGTGGGGCTCTTTGAGCAGAATCACAGAATGGTAGGTAGGGGTTGGAAGGGACCTCGAAAAGAAGGCACTCTCAAGACAAGAACAAAGATCTAGGTAAAAAATGTTGGGAAGCAAAACAATTATGAAAAACAGACAAACTTGGAAAGGCTGTTGGAAAGGATCAGAGCCAGGAGTTAGCTCCAGGCACTTTGCTAATGATGGAGCAATATGGTGGTTATGTTCCTGCTGCAGTCCACAAGACCAGTGGTTGAAGGGAAAGGTGTCACCAATGGATACTTCTGTGTCTTCAACCAGCCCAGCTAAGAAGAGCAAAAATGCTGGCACGTGCGCCTGTTCTGATGGCTTTATTTTGCCAACCTACTTTACTCCCCAGTAGTCGTTTTGGAGTGGTGCAAAAGTGGCCAGAATGGACCAATGCGTCAGGCCTATTTTGCACAAAGTGTGGTTTTACTGAAGAGTCTAAAGATCCCTCAGCCCTCTCCTCCCCTCGCTCACTACCACTGACAGGTGCAACACTCTTAACTGGTGCAGATTCTGTGGTCACAGCAGAATGGTGAAGAGTCCTCCCCCAGTCATATGTCAGGGCTGCATGTGCCCTTGGAACTGGGAAAACTACAGACAAATAAGTTTTATTTTGGTTAATTTTGTGCTGAAGCAGTCTAGGACACGGCAGCGGAACTTATTTTAGATGAAAATTGCACATCTGCAAAGATTCCTACATCATCCTGAGAGTGCTTTGGCATCTCCATTTCAGCAGCTCCCTCAATGCAAAATTGGTTTTGTGAAGAGCAAATATACATGAGTGGATTGCCACCTGCAGCCCCATTTTTAATGAATCCAAAACCATGACTCAGTACTCAAAGATATTGTTAGGTAATAATATACTATCTATATATAGATATAATATAATGGGTGCCTTTATGCTGTCGGCTTTTTCTTTTCATAGTCTTCCTAGGCTAATATTCACTTACTGATTATAAGTTCTGCATTTCCACTTCAAAGAGAAGTTGAGATGGAGTCCTTGATTTCAGTTGCTGTGTTTCTTATTATAGTTCCTCCATAATTTCCAACTGAGCCTGGAGCGCTGTTGGACACAGACGTTCTTATGGAGTTTGGCCAAAAGCAAGTGCTTGCTACAACACGGGATGGTCTATTCAAAACAACAGAGTCACTGTTAGGCAACTGGAAAAAAACCCAAGCCAACAGTAAAACACTAGGTAGGCATATTGGGTCACTGTAATAAAGCTGTGTCTCTCGCCTAACTCCCCAGTTTCTCTGTACTCAGAAATGTGGATCTCTCTTCTCAGTGACCAAGCAGATGGACTCCCTGCTAAGTGCAGGACTTTGCAGACCCTGTCGTCTTGTTTGCAGATTGCATGAGAGGAGAGTTCTTACTCTCTCAAGTGTTAGTTTTCTGCTGTAAACTCCAGGCGCTCCGTATTTGTGTTAAGGCAGGGGAAGGGTTTTCTGTTACAAGGTCAGTTACCCCCAGTTCTTTTTTTCCCTTTTTCTTCTTGGAGTCACTGTCTTCCTTCTCCTCAGAATTGTTTGACATCTCAGTTATATGGAAATCCATATAGTTTACTTCCATTCAGTGCTGCCTGAACGGAAAAAAAAAAAAAAAAAGCTTTTTTTTTTTTGGAATTGTGATGAGGGATTTAGTGGGTGCCATTGGCAGCATTCAAACAGGCTTGCATATCCTCTTCTCTCTGCACAGACGGTAAGGCGTTATTGCTGGGGTTCTTCCTCTATAAAGCCATAGAAGAGCTCAGCTTTTCAGTGGTGGAAATTAGTCAATACATTTATTCTCTCTCTCAGGGTTTGAGGTACCTGAATAATGGTGAGTGCCATGTCTGGAAAAACAAGTTACAGAGATTCTATTGCAACTTCCAGTTAACAGCCAGGAAGGATCCTGAGGTAATTTGGAAGACAGAGCTGCATTCTGGCCTATTTTTGCATGATATGTCTTGTGGTATCTCCAAGAATGCAAGTTGAAAAATGCCTTTGACATCAGTGAAGTGGATGCAGTGGATTTAGTGAATGCTGACACAGAAGATGCAATTGAAACCAGAAATGAAGGATTGAATTGATTTCTCCTAATTTAGATACCTACAGCTGAGCTAGCCTTGAATGTACCTGTCTCCGCTGACTATAAAGAGACCCTAGGGTGACTAGCTCATATGTAAAGGTGTATGCTCTGGAATGTTTGATATTAACTAAGATGAATCCTACTCATAAAAGTCAGTCTCTTATATTCATCTCACCTTTCTTCCATGCATCACAGTCTTCTTACATGAGGTCAGATTAAGGGCCACAGAATCAGAATCTGTCTCTCTCTTATTTGCGAAAGATAGAGGAAAATGAAGAGGCAGGGAGAAAAGAAACAATTGGATAAGGCAAAACAAATGTCTTTGCTACAAATCCAAGTATCAAATATAATGGCTACCTGGGAAATGTGCTGTGGGAGAAATCAATGAGTCTGAAATGAGGAAAAACTTGGTAAGTAAGACAATGTCTTCAAACTCAACTCTGGACACTCCTGTGAATCCTGCAAGACTCAGCACGTCAAAGCCACATTAAGGGCAATAGGGACCACTTTATCCTTTGGCTGTTCTGGGCCACTGGGAAACCTGAGAAAGCAGTCTCCTGAACTGGTCTGGCCTACTCTGGCTCTCAGCCCAGCGTGGAGTCCCAGAGAGAGAACTGCCACAACACTTAAGGAAGGGATGAACAAGTAGAATGTGGATGGTAACATGGGAGAAAGGGAGACAGCATGTCAGCAGGATGAAATGGCATGAACGTTACAACTGAGCTAGGAGTAGAAAGTAGGAGAAAAGAAAAAATCTTGTGCTGAGGCTTGAAGTAGGAGAAGATCTGGAGGATGTTTGTGAGCCAGAGGAAGAGACTGATCAATACAGGTTTTTGGTTTGGTTTTTGCATATAGGCAGAGGTCTCTGCAATGCTCTTTGAGAGAATTTCAATTGCTTTGGATGATGAGATAGGGAAAAAATCATATTTTCATGGAGGAACATTGCAATCCTTTCCTTTTTGCCAGATTCCTGTCTTACCTTCACTGGATACAAAATTGCCGAAAGGGAAAACAAGACTGAGGTGCCAGGCTGTGTCTAAATGTTACGGTACAGGTTTTCAAAAGTTCCAGTGAAATCAAATAATATGGATGCATGCTCAAATCACACTCCTGAATTCCCAAGCAGTTCTGAGGCTGCATGCTGCAGAAATCATACAGCTACGTTGTACAAGAACAGGTCTAAATGAGACTGCAGGCGTTTTATTGTTAAAAAGGCTGAATTTTGGCTGTTGCTGTTCCCTGGAATGCAAACTCTTCACATGTGAAACTACGTGAAATTTGGCTTGGAGCTTCGCTCCCTTAGAGACCTGAGGCTAAGAGGAGGGCTATGGAAAATCTTTCCACTCGTGCCTGTGATTAATTCCTCTGACTTACATATTAATAAAGAGTAACAGAATGCTGCCATGAATGAGCAAAACTCTTTTCTCCTACTACTCTGTCCTAGCAGAACAGAGGATATGAGTGTAGTATGGAGCAAATGCTGATTTTTCCATGCTCAAATAGAGGGAAAAATAGTTTTTCAGAAATGCTAAGCACCTAGAACACCAGCTGATTTTAAGTGTGTGGAAAGATTGGGATAAAATGTAGTATCTCCAATCACAATTACAGCCAAGGGCAAGGCTGAGTATGCTGGTTTCCTGCCCGAGAAAGGCACAGCACAAGTTATTTCCCGTGATGTTTGTAGCTTATTAAAGATTTATCCATGTTTTGCACTCCTAACTGAAATCATCATGTAAAAACACCATCAATGGGAGCAGCAAATATTTGAAATCAGGCTCAGTCAGCCTATCTGAACTTGGCATTCAGAAAAGCCAATGCACTTCAAAGAAAAAAAATAGCTCTTTTTACATGTGGACCATGAAATGGCTGCAAGATCTTATCTTTCTGAACTGACAACTCTGTGGTCATTTTCCACATAAGTAAATGATTAGAAAATTTGCAAGAATTTGTTGTTGTCTAGTTCTTCTCTTACCTGAATGTATCTTGGATAGCAACTGATAATGCCTCAAGTGCGTGCAATGCTTTCAAGGGAAGACCGGAAAAGATCATCCAAAAGATTGCTCACTCTGGGTAATCCAAGACAATCTTTTCCTTAAATGACAAACAAAATAAAGCGAAGGCAACAGACCAGCAAGTCAGGCTTGCTGTTGCTAAGACAGAAAAGAGTTTCCAAGAGAATGCCATGTGGCACATGCATCAGCACAGCATAAGGCTTGCCCATAAACCCTGCTTTAAAAGCATTAGCACTTAGCCCGCACTATTCTGGTGCTCAGAGCTGGGAAAAGAGTGGGTGTCCCCAGCTGACCCCTGCTTCTTCTGCACACATCTGGCCTTCCACGCATGGGGCATTTCCTGAGGGGATTCAGAACAAGTTCTTTGTGCTAGATTTTCAGAAATTGCACTGTTGGGCTGAGAGGAAATCTGTATTTTTGCCTATGGGGCCATAGCAGTGCTGGTTTCTATATGGGTGAAGTCTCACTTTGTTTCCATGTTCCTCCTTCCTTTTTTCCTTTCCCCATGTGCATACAGACAGACATACAAACAGGATGCAGTGCGAGGAGGCGATGAGGCATGTGCCTCTCCTTCTAGTACTAGTAGTGAGAGCTGTGAGGTGGGGAGTGGAGTACGTGCTGTATCTTGGTATGGACACACCAGATGGGGTCTCTGAAAGCTGCAGCAGCCCATTCGCAATCTTTGGGATCCCTGGTGTAAGACACTGCCTTGCACTGTCCTCCAGCACAAGGCCTGGGCTTAAAGCCATCCTTTATCTCAAGCAGCCTAAAGCATATGTGAGCCTAATTTTTGCCAAAGCTAACCCTTCTTTTCTGTATGAATGCAGCAAGTGGCAAATCCAGGCGGGATGCTCTGCCCAAGGCATGAGAAGATCCTGTGGATTCCCATGTCTCTGCTGTGCCTCAGCGGAGCTCTGTGTGTGTGAAGTCTCCACTGGCTGGATGGTAAAACTGGAAGCACAGAGAAGTGATAAGGAACAATGCGAGCGGATTCAAAAGGGATTTGGATCATTTAGTTGATGAGCCAGCAGATGGCAAATGCTGCTTGGTATAGAAAATGAAAAGTAATTAGTCTGGGAACAAAGAGCAAATGTACGGAATGGGTGTTACATCCAGCACGCTGATCGGGGAAAGAAAGGGGTTACTGTGGGAAAAAAATCATAGAAACCGTCACTTCAGTGCACAGCTGCAATAAAAAAGGCAAACAAGACACTAGACTGATGGAACAGTGAGCTATAATGCACCACGAAAGAGGCAATACAGTCCTCTGGAAGATGGTTATTAGGCCCCTCCAGGATACTGCACGGAGCATGGGTCACTGTCTCAGGAAGGTTGTGTTTGGAGAAAGGTGCATTATAAAGCAACTAGACTCAAATGGTTTCAATGATTTCAGTTCTGAGGCAAAGTTAAGAGGCTCATTCTGAGGGGTCAAAGAGACCTTAACGAGATTTTAAAATTACAGTAATGATCAGTACAGTTACCAGACAATACTCATAGCGCTACAAGATTATAAAAATTAAGGAAGTGGTACTGAGCAGAGAGCAGAAACTTCACAAACTGTTGCACAAAAAAAAGACAGTTCCCTTCTGACTTCATTGAGTTAGCTACGGGTGAGTACAGCTACAGGAACGCATAACTCAGTCAAGTGAGTGGTGCACAGTTACGGTACATGGAACTGTCCGGTGGAACAAGCAGGAGGACAGTAAAGGCCCAGATAAAAATGGCAAAATGGTTTAGGGGAAGAATCCCTGTTTCAGGGTTTGTTTTTATTTGGATTGAGATTGTGCAGGTTCCTAAACTGTATCTGTCTGCTAATAGAAAGATCGACCTTTGCACACAAGCCATAATGAACGTGGGCTCCCCCAACCCACATTCACAGCAGAGAAAAGGGGAGGGGGAAGGTAAATGTTGCCCTGCCCTCTTGATCCTGCTCAGGATCATGCCACATGAAAATAAGCTAGCTTCAGGTCTAGTTAAGACAGACAAGAGCTGTTGGGCTGCTGCGTATGAGAAGATTGGACAGGAACAGGCTAAATTTGGGGTCAGCAGGTAGTTTACAAGGCTAGGGAAGGAGGGGAAAACTGGAAGCATGTGTACCTGCAAAAGGGGATGTAAGCCTTTAAACTACAGTTAAATAAATAGGTTTCAGGCACCTAAGCCTACCAGAACAATGCAGAAAATCTGTGCTTGGTTGTATAGGCATCAGGGAGACACTTGAAGTAAATTTACTGACACGTGCTGTGGTGCAGATACAGAACTGCTGTCACTGCAGCTGGGCTGAGCTGGATGGAGCCCCTATCTCCTGCTTAGCTCTGAGGTCCTGAAGCTGGTAGATAATGGTTTAGAACATACGGATTAACTGTATGGACCTTGACAGAAAGCCTGGGCTCCTTTTATTTAGCTCCGTGGCCAGGGAGGACAGTATACCACTTGTATTGGAAAAGGTTAGTTCTTAGGGGTATATTGTCAGGAAATAGGAGGTTCATATGCACAAGCCTCCTAACAGAGAGCTACTTGCTCTGGATTAAGCTGTAGTTGTGATCAAGCTTTGCCCTTTCTGGAAAAGGGAATACAAGACAGTGAAAAGGAGCAGGCAAGACTGAGCTTGAGTCTAGGGTGAGGCGAGGAAGGTAGCGAACTCTGTCACTGCATGTGTACATGGCTGCAGCTCCACAGTCATAGCCACCCTATGTTAAAGGAAATTGTATTGTGATAAAAACGCCTTGTGCTGATTTACTACAGGTGGTGCCATAGCTGTATCACTAGTGGCAAAATGCAGGTTTGAATTTGCTGACATTGTTGCAGGTAGACAAAGCTTTTCAGTGCCTCTGAAGCTGATGTGGAAGTGGGAAAACAGAAATTGTGTAGTTCATGTAGACCGGTGGTCTGGTCTTAAAGGGACCAGCATCAACTGCTTGCAAAGAAGACAGAAGGACCTCAGAGAAAGACGTGGGATAATGTACCCCTATAGAAACATAATTTTAATTCTCCCGTAGTCAGGTGCTGGCTTAAACTCTGAAAGCCTGTCTTTATACCTCTCTCAAAGTTTAGCATAATTGTTCTGACTGGATATTCCTGTGATCCCTATAGCTGTCCAATCCTTCTTTGAATCCTGCACAGTTCTTGACCTCAGTGCTTCCTGTGGTGATATCTTCCACTGTCCAATTACACATTATGTGAAAGAGAATTTCCTTTGATCAGCTTTGAATACATGAGCTCTTCATTTCATTGAATGTTCCTTTATTCTTGTTTTATGCAGCAAGGTAAAGACAAGTGTCAGATACTTATTCTCTAGAGTATTTGGCATTTTATCTTACTGTGTCCCTTCTTACCTGTTTCCTTTCTGAGACAGACAAATCTCATTCTTTTCAGTCTCTTCATGTGACAGACCCTGTCTCTGCCTCCACTCCCCACTTGCTTATTCTCATTCTTACTCTCTGACCTCCACTTACTTCTGCAGGATCTTTTAGTGCTTGGGGATGGGCACGGACAGTATGCCGAGGAGAATTCAGCAGTGATTGGTATAAAAAGACAATATTTTCTGTGTTATTCACCAACTCATTCACTGAGTAGCCAAACATCTTGTTAGCTGTTTGGATTGCAGCTGTACCCCAGCAGATGTCTTCGCTGAGCTGTCTGTAATGTTTTTTAGGCAGTTGGTGCTGAGCTCAACACCTCAGACCTTAATTACTGTAACCAGCTCCTCTCTGGCATCTCTAAAATTCATTCTTTCTCACCTCATTTAGCAGATATCTTGATACCCAGGAAGTCTGTATTATCCAGTAACCTGACCTTATCTCACCTTCCTGAATCCTTTTTCTTCTAACACGTCAAGAAGAAAGGTCTTACCCTTATTTTAAAAAGGCCTTTTAATGCTTATTTTTATTATCTCTCTGCTTTTATGCCATCCTCAAGCTATTTGTGTCTTCCTTTTCATGTATTAGTAGTTCTGACATGCTTTTCCCACCCTGCCCGTGCAGCCTCCATGGTAAGAGCTTTTCCATGCTATCTACAAGATTTCTTAGTCATTCAGATCATCCTTAAAGTCTGGTTTTCTGGTAATACCTCTAAGATGCAGTGAAGGGTGGTAATGCAGGGTCATCTGGAATTCCACAGTATGCCTACAAGATGTGCCCAGGTGTGGAAGCATGTGCAGCCCAAGGAAGGTGTATCTCCCGTTGATATTCAGCAGGAAGCATATCCCTTCCAACCCACTCAGCCTAGTTTGATACATGGAGTCGTAACACAAGCAAAACCAACTTGTGCCTTCTGTGTCAAAAGAGCCACAACTGCTTTACTATGTATGTGTTTGCCCATATGTACTAAATGCTCTGATGGTGAGGGACTCCATTTTCTGGCTATGCTTCTTTGGTCATGTGGATTGCTCCTCAGAAAGTCACAGATAATTCATGTAGGATAAGACAGTGCCCTCCAGGGCTGTCAGGGGAGCCAGGCATGCAAACGCATCTCAGTTGTGTAGATTACCCCACTCCCCATCCCGTTATGACTCAGTGCAGAAACCTTTCTTGGAGTTCTGGAGCTGAAGGTGTCTCTCCCATGCAGCCCTTGTGGGCTGTGTTTTCTGTATAGGAGCCCTGTTTGCAAAGTCCTGTCTTCTAGAACTAAAACCCCAAACATTCTTAAGGCAGAAAAAGGAACTGACTTTCAAGGGTTTTTTGGGTGTACTTCATACTATAGTTCTGTTTTGCTGTGTTGGCTAGATAAACCAAGGTATCTTTCTTATTGGTATGTAACATTGGAAATGAGTAAATTCTGAAAGGCAGGAAGTTGGGAGTGAATTAGAAGTTGATTGAGTGATGTTCAGGAGGTACCTGAAGAATATTAGCCGGGAAAGTGCCACTGGGAGGTTTTAGTGCTGAGGTCGTGATGCATTATGCTGAAACCCACAAAGCATTTGTTTCTGCAGCCTTACTCAAAAGGAGCAGTAGAGATATTAGGATCTGTCCAGTTCATTTTAGAGGGCAACTAGGATTGTGAACAATTTGCAACACTACTTAAAATTAGAAAGACACCAGTTAGTGCAGTCTTTTTATTACTTTAATAAATGCAATGTAATCTGAATGTCACCTCTTCATTATGAGCCAGTTGTGCCTGACCCACATGTTTTAAATTGGCACTTATAAGGCAAATGGAAAGGTGAATAGGATAGTCGAGCTGAAGAAGCAAACCCAGTCGGATCACTTTTGTTTCTTTAGTGTAAAATTTTCAGAACACACACAATAAAGGTATAATCAAAAGTGAATTTTGGATTGCTTTCAGAGTTCCAACTGCCTTCCATCTTCTCAAAACACCTATTTATGCTTTCACAGGAGTGGTACGAAAGCGTTTGAAGTGGGTATCAATTTACCCCTATCTTATGCTTGGAGACAGACAATATAGCTTTATCTTCTTCTTGTGGCTTTGTCTGGATTACAATGAGGAGTGTTGTGAGACTGACCTAAAGCAGCAAGACAAGACAAAATAAATTTTTGTGTACACCTCATTCACTGAGTTTAAGCTTAAATCCTCCATTCTTGCAGTGTTTCAACTCAAACAACTTAATACACAGCAGAGGATGCCTTATCTTGTTTTGATTAGAAACTATTAGCTCAAGCTAGATAACAGGACCTAAGCCTAGATCCTTAAATCCCTCCCTAGTCAAAATTTATGTTCTGATGAAGCAAGAACAAATTATGTCTGCTCCATCTAAACCTTTTTGAAGCTTTGACTCCATGCAGCATCATGAAGAGAGCTGTAAAAACAATCGCTGAGTCCAGATTGGCCAGGTTGCAGCCACTTGCCAAAACAAATGATACCTTGTCTACTGTTTTGTGCCCTTGAAGTTTAAAGAACTTTTATCTCTCTTAACTTCCTCTCTGTTCAGTTTATCAGTGAGTCTAGGATGCCAGTAAGAACTTCTGCTGATCACATCAAAGGACCATTTAGCCTAATGAAATCTTTTTCTGACTGCTGCCAGTGTGGGATGTGCAAGAACAGGCATAAGGATGGAGCACACGTGCTGCTGTGGCAGTACATGTCCCAGGCCCTTGGCCGAGGGTGCCCTGTGACTGGTGCTGGGACTGTGGAGCTGGTCTTGGGAGCAGATGAGAAAACAGACTTCTCTCAGGAGCCTTCCCTGGCTGATAAAGCTTGAAGTCAAACTCTCACTGTTTTTCTCCCATCCTGTCCTTTTGAGTCTTCCATTCTGGGCTGCACAGCTTCAGTCAGAATGGTCACGTGTGTTGGTCACAACGTGCAGCTTAGAGCAGGGTCTTTTCCTAAGTGAGGGCCTATTTACGTTAAGAAAGGCTTGCTTCCAGGTTGTAGCAAATAACCCGCTATGTTGATCTGCAAAAAAAAAAAAAAAAGAATACTGGAACTGTTGCCTCCTGGCTCACTCGTTTCCTAAAAGGTTTACTCAGCACCGTGAAGAATGCCTGTAGGAACATATTTTGCCTAGATCCATCTGGGTGGAAAGGCTTGTCTGTGGCCCTGCATCAGGTCCTTTAGAAGGGACTGGAGGTTATCGCTCTGCTCAGCCACTGCTACTTGCCTGGATCCAGGAGCTCTTTTCTCAAGTGAAGATTTTTAATTGTTCATCCAAGTCATCCAGATCCCTCCACATAGTGCATAGGGTGGCCTTGTGCCTGGCACAGGGTTTTGCATTCTGTTTGAGGCCAGGCACCTAAAATGATGTCTCTTGTTACAATGCCTAAATCCTTAACTAGCCATAGCTGCAAAAGCTTGCTTTCAGTACTTTTTGAGAAGCATGCTAGCAGTGAGACAGCTGGTGATATCTCTCAAGGAAGTCTTTCAGAGATGTGTAGCCTTTCCCTGGCTACTTTTCAAAATGGATATACTCCTTGTGCTTAGTGTCCACTCTCTCTGTTTTACCTGGAGGGATTTGTAAATCATAAGCTGTCCATAGCACTGTGAGACTGAGAAATTCCTTTCTGGGGAACAGGAAAAAAAAATCTGTATCTGTAGGATTGGGTTCTCCATTATTTCATACTACATGTAGGCATATGTGCTATCAAGTCATAGTTCTTGACATATGTAACCTTAGCTTCTTATAGCTGCTTTGTAATACTGGTGTTTGAAAAATGACTACAGAAAATCAAATCAGTAGAAACTCACACTGTCAAGAGTTGCATAAATGGTCCTAGGAGACACTATAATAGTACATCTCTACTGATTTGCAATTCCTTATATTGCAGGAGATTTCAAGCTAATAATCCCTATCCAGACAGTTGGGCAGCCTGAGTTTCATTTTAAGAAATGTCCGCACATGCTGCTGGTTCCTATTCTTAAATTAAAGAAAACTAAAAAAATTAAAATGAAAAAAAAATAGAGAGTCACATTATTATGAATGTGAGCTTGATGCAAATGTGAAAGGACCATGACAGGGGCTGCATTTCAGCAGTACTTGCTGCAATGTTTCCTTCTGTGTCTTGTCTGTGAGCTTGCAGGTCTAGTGAGCAAGATCACCGCCTATTCTATTTCTGAACAGCAAATACTACTGTCTATACATACTTTTCTCAAATTAAGAGCAGAAACTCCCCTAAAATGCAAAGTTTCCCCATAATTTCCGCCCCCCTTTCTTTCAGTACACATATTCGACCTTCAGGTTTTGAGTTTTTTACTGTTTGGCTTTGCAGTTAGCTTTGATACCATTCAAAGTGAAGCCCTGGGGCAGAATTTTAGCAAATAGCAGTCCAAGAGCTGCGGTAAATTCTTCATTACTCTGTGTCTTTAAATCAAGGTTGGGTGCCTCAATAAAAGGTTAGGCTTCTCTTCATCAAGTTATTAGCCTTTGATAAAGGAATCCCTCGGTGAAAAGTTATGGCCTGTGTTTTCCTGGGAAGTAAGACTAGATCATCATAATGGGCCCTCCAGGTCTTCAGCTCAGTGGTGCCTGATTTCTTTCCTGACCTTGAATTACACTGAGAAGAGAAGGTTTTCGAGGAACAAGTCAGGAAGTAAAATTCTGCATGAATATTTTGCAGGATCACCAGCAAACCGCTGAGGCGTTCAGAGAGAGAGGCAGTGCTGAAGCAAGCAGGTCCAACCTAGCAGCAGTTCATGGAGCTGTATGTGGTGTGTTGGACTGAACCAGCACTGGTGTGGGAGATGGCAGAAGTGGGCTCACTCTGAGCCTCGGTGTCTTGGAGACACAGCTACATGTAACTGTCCCTCTAGTGCGTGGTACGTCAGCTCCTTCGCCGCTGCAGGCAATGCCTGGGGAAGCTGTCTTCATCCTTCGATGAAGGCAATGCCTGGGGAGCCCATTCATTGCCTGTTCTCCTGTCCCAACAGGAGACTCCTGGCAGTGATGGGGAGCAGCAATGTCTTGTGTCAGCCCATCATGACTCATTGCACATCATAAGCCAGAGCTTGTTCCTGAAATATGTTCCCTGCCCTCAGTAGCAAAAGCTCTCCATTTGCATGCTTCGATACGCGATGGTTACAGTCCATAAAAAGCACATGTTCATGTATCGTGGTGAGTCACAAAAGTGCAGAACATTTTTTGTGAAGCTCCCCCTGAGATGTTCATCCAGTACCTGGCCCGGCTGTCAGATGCTGCTTGGGAAAACGTGGTTTCCCCAGTAAGAAGTAGGAAAACATCCAACCCCCAACTCCCCAGGTATTGATCAAGCAGAAAAAGACCACCAGAAGCTACCACTTGCAAAATGGTCAAGTTAAAACAGCAGCATATAAGTTTTGGCCCAAAAAAGCATGCTGGAATAAGTACTTCCGAGAGATTGCAATCCTATGTGGGAAGAAGCTGTAGGCATCAGGAAATAATTGGTGAAAAATGTGTGTGTGTGTGGGTGCGTGGACAGGGGAAGGCAGGATGGAGAGTGACTTGGTACTTGTATTTCTTGTGGTTTTATCATAATACTGGCCTATAAATTGTGAACTGCTGCTCTGCAACTGCTGAGGTCGTGGCACTCTTGGCAGTGGTCTTAAGGTATGGGGGCTTGTCTTCTAAATCTAACCAAAGAAAAGTTTGGATTGGTCATGTACTCATCCCGTGCCTCACTAAAATGTAGCAGTGACTCTGTTCTCCTTTCCCCAGAGAGCTGCCTCTTTTTGCCTATTTGGCTCTGTGGGACACCCCAGTTAAATCTGGTGCCTTGTTAATGAGATCTGCTTTGACGAACGAGCCTTTCCTCCTTCCTTGTTTGAAGGTTTCAAAGGACCTCACCCGTGAAGGAAGTGGGGAGAAGGGTAGGTGGCTTAGGCAGGACCACAGGCGACTGCGATGGGACCCGAAAGCCGTAACACAAAACCAGGCAATTTTTTCCCTCAGAAAAAGGTTGAAGAAAGAGACAGATGGGGCGTAATTCAGACAGAAGGATGTTGATTTCATGGTTTATTGTCACATTAAAAAAGTAATCTTACTGATGAATTAATATTTGCTTTTTAATATAAAAGTGCTTATTCTTACAAATCCTTAAGGCTCATTCTGTTACATTACAGTAGGATTTTTCACCATCCCAGAAACTGTGCTACATGAGTTTTATATGAACTGTGGACATAGCAAAATCTCCAAACAGTAAAACAAGCCATTAATAATTTCATTGCCTTTGTACGCACGAACCTATTTAAACGTGAAACATAATTTAACATGAAAACAAACAAAAGCAAATTTTTCTTGTATTTTCTAGTTTGACTTGGAACTGATCCCCAAAAGATTTTTATTTTGCTTGAGCGAATGGAACAAATACAGTTGTTTTTGAATCTCAAATTTTTACTCGTACAGCAAAAAAGGAATGAGTGAGACAGAGGAGCATTACAGATATAGCATTTACCCTATGTTTCTTAGTAAAGAGAAAAGGGATGACTAACAAGCACAAGTACTGTTCATACGTGATATATTTATTTTTGTAATGTCCCTGTGTTGAGCTTTTACTTAGATAAAGCTCCCACTGAAGCCAATGTCAGTTTTGCCCAAGGGAAGAATAACACCAGGGCTCTCACGGGGAACATTTTAGATAAAATAGTTGGTTTTTCTTTTTTGCCCTATAATGGAAGAATGAAATGGGTGAAAGTTACTAAAGCTCTTGTTCATACTGATCACAAGTGGAATATGATTTCTGGCATACACTATGATACACAGATAAGAGTACACCATATTTATTTTTAAGCATAATCAGAGCTATATTAGTTGGACGGGCAGTGAATTTGCTATTTCTACTTAAATTTTAGGTATCTATTTACTGTAAAGACCAATTTTTTTTCAATAATTGGGTCAAAATGCAGTAACTAAAAAAATACCTAATGCAAAAGATAAAAATAATGTAAAGTATTTTTGGAGCAATGGGGGAATTGCTAACCGATCTAATAAATAAGGCAGTTTAAAGCATTTGTGGCTGCTACTGTGATATATGTACATACTTTACAGCATAAATTACTGTACAGAATACTCTGTTTATTAACCTGTGTAAACAATATTGCCTGCTGTATGGGGACATATTGTGGGATTATGCTCATTGGAAAGATAAACTGCTGTAGCTTTGGCTGGGTGGGGGAGGCCCTGGGTAGCACACCCTCAGAGAGGAACGTGAGCGATGTTTTACGGGCCTCAGATAAAGCCATCCTGACTCGAATAATTTTACAAAAAATCTGCCGACGTTTGTTGCTCTAAATGAAATATGGTCATGAGTCTCTGAGGTTTGTTACAAAAATAATTCCGGTCATAAGCTGATCTTGGCGTACCTCATCTGGCGAGGGACCCTCGCTTAGAAGTTTGAGGGAAGTGGGAAAGAGTTGCATTGCGGCAGCATCCCGCCGTGCGCCGCCTGCACTGCCAGCGCGCCCGTCAGGAGGACGGTCAGTGGCTGGACCCCGCATCGGGGCCGCTGCATTGCCTCTTCAGCCACGGGTGCTACGCGCAGCATGGGAAACAGGGAGGGAATTAGGACTACTGTGATTATTGCAACTGGCTGGAGAAGTAACGACAAATGTCGGCATCCTGTTATTTTGGCCGCCCTGTATTGCCTTCCCTGCCCATTTGTTTATCTCGCTCACCCACAGTGTGGTTTGGTTTTGGCTTCTGTGTGGTGGCAACTCTGTGGAAGAGAGTCTCTGTAGGATGCCTGCCGCAACATGGCCCTGCTCAGCGGACGCCACTGCAGTCCTGGTTTCCATTAATAATATGCCCAGGAAGGCAGGGAGTTGCTGTAAGCGAAGTGGGTGTGTGTGCGTGCGGCCATGACTTCTTACACCAGCTATCGTTTCCGTCTGCCGCTGTCAGCACGGAGCGATGTCCCTGCGCTGGAGGACCAGGGGTTAGCCTTGGGCTGCCCGGAGAGCAGCTCTCACACCGCCTGGCTCCTCCGCCTCAGCTCCCGCCCCTCCTGCAGCCATCCATGGAAAGAGACAGCCTGCCAATGGCACCGCAAGCACACCTTAACCTGGCTGCCCTGAAGCTCCCAACGCGCCGCTGCTCTTTCGGCCTCCACCGACAGCAAGGGACGCTGCCTGGCCAGCCCTGGGAGCTCCCACAGGACTGCTGGTCTGCAGGCAGGCCACGAGCTTTAGGTGGCCCTGGGTGGCCTACAGGCTGTTCATCATGGATAAAATTGCCATTTTCACATAATGAATTGAAAAATGCTGTTGAATTTCCATAAAAAAAAGTAATATTGGCCTCACGTGGGCTCATGGGCAATCTCATCTCTTTTGCCATCTACAGAAAAACTCTTTCTTCTGTTTAAAGGAAGCCAGGTCTACTTGCAGACAACATACGGAAAAAGTGCCTTCGAGTGTTTTCTAAACTGTAAAATATGTTTTCTTGACATTTCAGTAATCCTAATAGAAGAAAGGTGCACATTCAGTCCTCGAGGAACTACTACTTTGGATTTGGGCCCAGTGAATTAGAGAGTGGGCAAGGGATAGTCCAAGTCTAAAACATATGCTTTAACCATCTCAGAAATAAAAATATTTACTGCATACCAATTTTCCTGCATAACTGCTCCCTCCCAAAGTGATCTTAGCCACATCTGCATCAGCACATCCTAAGATATTTTACCAATTTCATCAGGCATTCTCGTTAGCGACAAGTACGATTGTAAACCTGGTGTGGGACTTATATGAGCTCATCACCTAAATTCTCTTTGTAGCCAGTGGAGAAAAACAAGCACTTCTAGGGTGTGATTCATTGTGCTTATTTTAGACCTTCAGTACAAGATGAGGTGAATTCCCACTTCTGTGTTTAAATCAGGACCTTTTATGCTCTCCCATTCTACCTTCTCCTGCTATTTAACCCCAGTGAATTGTTACAAGGCTGATCGTGTGTCCTCAATGGACTAAAAAGGTCCTTGCGCAGGTGTGAGGCCACCAGTCTCTTCTGGTTCTACTGCAGGGCCATAAATTGGCAATGCACATTCAAGCAGATCAGTAACACGATGCCAGGCAATGGTGCTGGGCCAGGAGTTGCTGTTGTAACCCCTCCAGCTACACTGCTGTTTCACACGGAGTATTTGAGTCACCCGCACTAAGGGCTTTCGGTTCCCACATTAGTGGCCTCTCCCGTCCACCTTTGGACACGGAGGAGAAGAGTTGGTCAGAAATTGTGCATGGAGTCATCAGCACTCACTGTTTCTTCCTCAGGAGGGAACTGAAGTTTCTTTCCAGGAATATATGGAGAAGGTGGGCACCAGTCCAACAAGTGGGGTGGGAATGAGAAGAAAGCAGAAAGGTTCTGAGCTGCTCGGTGCAGCGCTGCACTGCCCTCCGTCTTTTTTCCTGTGAGTAATTTTAGCTCTCCCTTGTCCTGTATGTCATAAACCCAGGCTGGGGTTGTGGAAGAAAATGCCTACAGCTGGAGGAAGAGACAACTGTGGGACCTGGAGGGCAAAATGAAAGGCTGAGGAGATAAGAAATGAATTACTGTATTGATCATGACACTAGTTAGCTATGTGTGATTTGCAGGGAATAAGCCAGAAGTCTCCATCCTCCCATACGGCACCTTATGCAAATGGAAGACAGACTTGTCATGGGTGAAGGCAGACCACCAAAGGGACCTTGACATCCAGAGGGACCTTGACAGGCTTGAGGAGTGGACCCATGTGAACCTCATGGGGTTCAACAAGGCCAAGTGAAGGGTCCTGCGCCTGGATTGGGCCAAGCCCCAGTGTCAATACAGACAGGGGATGTACTGACTGAGAGCAGCCCTACAGCAAGGACTTGGGGATATTGGAAGATGAAAAGCTGGACATGAGCCACATCCCAGAAGGCAAACTGTATCCTGGGCTGCATCAAAAGCAGCGTGGCCAGCAGGTCAAGGGAGGAGATTCTGCCCCTCTACTCTGCTCTGGTGGGACCCCACCTGGAGTGCTGCGTCCAGCTCTGGGGTCACCAGTACAAGGAAGACATGAAACTGTTGGAGCAGGT
>VZTV01029551.1:1885-12146 GCA_013400875.1 Anhinga rufa
GAGGCTGGAAAAGTCCTTGACTAGTTCAGCACTGCCCAGCAACAACCAAACCATCAGTGTGTTATCGGTGTTATTCTCATCCTAAGTCCAAAACACAGCCCTGCACCAGCTACAGTGAAGAAAATTAACTCTATCCCAGCTAAAACCATGACATATCACAAAGAATTTCTTTAGACGCAAAAAAAAATTGCAAAGCAAAATTTACTTTTTGCAAGCCAAAACTTTTAGCACTTCCAAATAACAACATTAATAGCCAATACCAAATTACGCTGATAGCTTCAGACCAGAGTGGACCAAAACACACTCACTTATCACCCGCAGTTAAACATCTTTCATTGTTATTAATATCTGATGCAGACTGTGCTTCTGTGCAAAAGCAGATGGGAGCTATGTGGGCTGCTAGATTTTCTTTCAGCATATTGTCTTCAGAAGTCCTTCATTAGCCTTAAGACTGAATATTTAAAGCCAGGCTTTCAGACACAGCAGTCAAAGAAAACGTGCTATTTTTATTTCATACAAGTTGGTGTGTTTGACTGCCATACCCATACACAACTTCTATACTGCTCATGTGTATAAAAATGGGTTGGAATAAGTTCCTTCAGAAACATTCTCTCCTTATTTTTCATTTTCCTCCTATCAAAAAATCTTCTAAATGAAAGTTATTGTTGGCTTTATAATTTGTAACTTCTAAAATCCCTCAAGGTGAATAAGGAAAATTTATTTTCTGTTTAACATCATTGTGCTTTAGCCAACAGTCTTTTGAGAACAGTATTTCCTAAAGACGGCAGCATAAAATAAATAAAAATAACAATAATAAGAATAAAAAAAAAAGTCCTTCAATGGATGAGCCAATTGCACATGAAATTATTACGGTAGGGTTTTATGCAAAAACAGGTTTATAATCCCTTACTGCATTTCTTATATCCCTTAGAATCATGCAGAGCAAGGAGGCGGCATATTTACATACCCTCATGTATTCATCTTCACAGCTCTATACGTACCCGCTCTTACATCTCTTGTTAAGAAAAGGCACGGCAGACAGTCCCGGAGCCGGCCATGCCCGGGGCTCAGCAGATGGCACTGTTTCTCCCGCTCAGCCTCACGAGAGCTCCTTGAAAATTAACTTTTAACTTTTCATCCCCTTGCCAGCAGCCCCGCAGCCCTCGGGGAGGGGAAAGGCTGCCCTGCGGCTCGGGCTCCAGGCCGGGGGCTCTTGGTGGGTGGCACCTCCCCAGCGAGGCCGCCCGAGGCACGGTGACACCTACTGCTGTTGGGACATCCTAAATATATTCACACCAAAATGATGAATGGATCCCCATACCAGCCCATCAAAAGCCAGCACCCATCCCATTTGTAGTCCAGGACTGCTCTCTGTAGAAACAAGACACGTAAGGAAACAGTGTCTTTACAAAGAGGTGCCATCACTGAGCAGAATTCCTGATATCTTCCATTGTTATCAGAATCTTTGATAATTTTCTTTATGCTTAGATAAGAAAAAAGCCTATAGAAACTACTTTTTTCCCCTCCCCAGTTTAGTTTCTACAGCAGGTAACGTTGGGTTTACGTGCAGCCCAGCTTTACACCTCCATCGCTCCATGAGCTGACACAAAAGGGTAAGCAGGGTGTATTTCTGAGACCGAATGCATGCTACCAGACCTAAATCACTAGGAACTTCTGGAAAAAAGGCAGATGAGTACCAGCCTAGGGTGCTCTTCCAAATGTTTCATCACTTCTACCAATTCCCTAGACCCAGCGCGGAAGATCTACCACGCACAGATTAACTGCGGGCACCACTGTAACCAGGTGCTTTGGAAGGTCAGGTAAATGCAGTGGTGAAAACATCACGAATTATTTCTTGTTTTGTACTTGAAAATGATGGCATGGCCTTGATGATGCGGCAAATGCAGTATCTCAGGGTGCCTTGGAGAAGGAGTTGTGTACAAATGGAAATCGCACTTGAAATTAATATCCGAAACCACGTGAGTACCATCCGAAAATGTGAGTACCTTCGCTATCCAAATTTTCTGTTAAAGCTGCATGAACTAAGGAAGTTTGACCTATATTAAACATATTCCTAAAATCTCCACCGAAAGATACATAGCATGGGTTTTTAAACCTCCATGAATATACGAGGATGCTGAAGACAATTCCCTCCCATTAGAGTTACAAGGAAAGTGTTAATACCCCTTTTTCCTTGAATGATAATCCTGCTCCTTGTAGATTCTTTTGCTGAGATTGCATCTCACTTGCCTTAGGTATTAAGCCTATGTAATTTTCTTAACCATGGGGTATCCATTTATCAGATTTGATGCTGATACCTTTTAGTTGCTTCAGCCAGGAAAAAAAAGGCTTCTTTCAGAAAAAGGTTATTTAAATGTGACTATGAATAACCGGGGAAAAAAGCCACCTAAAGCTATCAATAGATCTAATGCAATAAAATTCAGTGACATCTGGAAATACATTAGGGTAAGTCAATAGCCTAAAACAAGGCATTATTAGCTGTATCTAGCAATTCATGCTAGTCCTCATTACTGTACTCGCAATCATCTGGCGGAGCCTCTAATGAAAAAAGGCCAAAAGAGAAGTACTTTTAATCCTACAAAATAAAGTCAAGAAAGTTATTATGCTTTCTTTTATTCCTAGTCGACATAAAATAATTGCTCGTGTTTACGGATGCTGTTTTAGTGGAGAAAATTAATTTGTGGAAAATTCATTAACAAACTGCATTGGCGTGCTAGCATAGCCACCACAAATGACCACCACAGAGTGCTAGTAAGGGGGGAAGAAAGATAACAGCCAAATAAAATCCTTCGTTTTAACAAAACCATCACATTAAAGCCATCTATTAGACTATTAAGGGGGCTTTATATTTTTTTAAATTGTAAAATAAATAGCATACTGAAATTAAAGGAAAAAAAAATCTCCCTATAATGAGATGCATGCACCATTAGAGTGTTGGCCAGCTCAGCCCTGGTGTAATTCCACTGTCCTTCTCCTGAACTTTATTTTAATAAACATACGCACTTAGCAATATATTATGTAAATCAAATTCTTGATATTAGGGATGCTGCACACGTCAGTGCATCTGCTAGCCTAGGTTAATTATCTTTATACAATTTGAATGGTTAGATCATCGCTTGGATAAAAACGCACTATCAATTCCCAGGACATCATGATTTCATCACTTGTTTTTCTTAAAAGAACGCCTGGTCCTCCTCGGTGGAGGTACCACGTTTCCGAGGCAGTAAGGAAAGGTGTTCAGGGGCACTACCCTGAAGTTTACAGCCCTGAACAAGGTAGCTTATCCTACACTTTAAACTCGTTTGCCCCCGACCTTGCACAAAGACAACACAACCACCCGCTCTTCTCCGGTGGTGAATCCCTTCGAGCCTTGCTAGCGCCTGTGCGGTCCCTCATCCCCACCGCACGCAGGAGGAAGGTTAAATTCCCCCAGGAGAAATGAATGTTTTTGGTAACCCAATTCCTCGCAGCTTTCCAGTCCAGTGAGAGAGCCGACAGAAGACTGAGCAAGACATTTCAGTGTTTGAGCGGACCTTGAACCGGGCTCAGGTTCCAGAATAAGTGTAAGTTTAACACTACAAATTTTCCCAGAAATCCCACAGAGGACTCGTGGGTCAGAGACACACTTAATGAGTTCTACAGGCTCGTGTCTGAAAGCATCCTCAGGGCTTGAATAGTGGCAGGGTACTGGCCCTATCACAGAACCCCAGCGCGGCGGGGGCTGGCAGGGCCCTCCGGAGCTCCCCCCGTCCAGCCCCTGCGTGAGCAGCACCCCCAGAGCAGGGGCACAGGACCGCGTCCCGGCGGGGTGGGAATGGCTCCAGGGAAGGAGACTCCACAGCCTCTCTGGGCAGCCTGGGCCGCTGCTCTGGCACCCGCACAGCAAAGGGGTTTTGCCTCAGGTTTCAGGGGAACTTCCCGTGTTCCAGCTTGTGCCCGGTGCCCCTTGTCCTGTCGTCGGGCACTGCTGAGAAGAGCCCAGTCCCACCCTCCTGACACCCGCCCTTCAGATACTGATAAGCACTGAGGAGATCCCCCTCAGCCTTCTCTTCTCCAGGCTGAACAAGCCCAGGTCTCTCAGCCTTTCCTCACCAGGGAGATGCTCCAGTCCCCTGAGCATCCTTGTGCTGTACTTGGCAGCGGGGACCTCAGGGAGAAATGGAGTGAATGACAGAGGTGGCCTTGGAGTAAAAACTCTAGAGAGAAGTAAAAAGAACGTAAAAGTTGTTTCAGGGAAGGAATTGATTTATCCCAATAAATTGAAATAAGAACAACAATAAAACCAGTCGCACCACGCTATAAACCACGTAATTTAGTTCTAGAAGAGTTCGGATTTGAAGATTCCTAGCACATAGTCTTCTATGAAGTTGAACATCTGTGGACCATAACAGAGGGGAAAAAAATGAAACCATTTTGGGGGATTAAATAACTGGGCATCCCTCCTGAGCCAGGCTGTTACTTTTGCATCCGCTGAAGGCAGATTTTGCTTCAAACCGGAGCAGGGGTCAGCAGCTCACGCCTCTGGACTCGAAAGCAGGCAAGGGACTCTGAAACCCTGCAGGAGCCACCGCCCCGGGGCTGTTGAGATGGTGATGTGAAGCGCGCAAGCCAGGACCTGCTCACACTCTGGGGAAGGCTTTTGGCTTCGTGAGAACGGGTACCGGCCCCAGCTCCCTCCCCGTACAGCCCAGTGCCTGTGTGCTCAGGACAGCCCGGTCAGCCGGGCCGCGACTATTTCTAGGGCTTGTTCAGGAGAAAAATCAGAATTCTTCACTTTCTTCCATGCACAGGGATCTCCGGGACAGGTATAAACACCACCTTTGCCGTTGATTCAGTTATATACCTCTTGAGGGAAGCGATATTTAACATTTGCTACAAATATTCTTCGGAGTATTAAAATCAATTCACACCCAGTATCTTCCCTTGTGAGTTTATTTTCTATGCATCATGTGCAGTCTATGTCTATGCATATTCAGTGACCTGAAAATGCATTTTAAAACTAAACTTTGCAGAAAGGAATTTTAAATGCATTTTCAGCGTGCTTTCCTGATACGGGGTTGTTGGGGTTTTTTTGACTGGATTTGTGATTACTCAATTAGGAAAGAGAAATAATGAATGATAACCAATAGAAACTGTGCACTGCTATGAAAAATTGAATCAAGAATAAGTGATCTAGAAAGAGAGGTCACCGAGTCATTTTGAATAAGTACATTTGAGATAATTGTTATGTGCTTTGAAGACATTCCGAGAAAAAGAGGCAAAATTAATCAGATACATTAAATTATGAATTATTAACTCAGCTCTATTAAATATCAAATAGAAAAGCTTTTTAGGATTAATCATGTTTTTAGAAATTCTTCTAACTACAGAGTAGATTCCTTTGATTTAAAAATTATTTTTATTTATATTTGAAATGCTGGAGGGTCCCTCTGGGGTGAGCAAAGCCTTGCAGAAGTGTCAGGTCACTTCTGTGGACGGGGCTTACTCTGAAGCAATGTAAAGACCTTAATCCATTTACACTGAACCTTTATAAACTGAAATGGGGATGGTACACAAAAAATAAAAGTTTATAAGCACCTAAAGATGGAGGTGTCCGACAGACTCACAATTTTACAAGCACCGGAGACCTGTTTTAATTATAACTTTTGAAGAATGTGTCGATCCCTAAGTGAGGAGTGGCAGCTCCGACACTGCTGCATTCATCTCAAAATAAACGCAGGACTTCTGTTTCACATCTCCCACAACGCTTTGGATATTTCAGCTTGTTGATGCAAGTTTTTTTTTTAATAACGAATTCCTTGGCGAAGTCAGCCTTCACATGGAACGATGCCAGAACTACTCATGAAACAAGTTGCCATGGCCTTAAGTTAAATCAATAATGCCTAATGAATAATGGTTGTCGCTGGATGCTGATTTTTCCTGGCTAATAAATAGTTCTCATGTCATTTCCTGAACCACCAGTCCAGCTCCAGCCACTCAGCAAGATGAAATGCAAGACGTGTTCCTTAGCGGAGAGGATGTGAAGCCACCCGCTGAACGGTCTGCTGCAGACCCTTAATCGTATCATGGTCTCTCATTTCCATGCCATCTATCAATGAGTTTTGCTTCTGTCTCTGAACTGCCAACAGAAGCAATGCAGCTCGTATTTAGCCATGCACCCACTGTTCTTTGATATCCGTAAAATGCAGTTCAAACTATCGGCCTTTCTATTTCTAAATGGTTTACAGGATTGATAACAGTTTTTGACCAAAGTTAAGCGCTACAGGCATCGTTAGTTCTTTAAAAGTGGTATTTCTATTAGAAGGAAGTTTCCAATGGTTAGCTGCCTAATTTTTTCATATTTATTTTCATTTTTCAGAGTCTGTGACATAGAAAGGCAGACTAAGCAGCAGCACGCCGATGCCTCAGCTGCCCCAGGGGTTCTCAGCTCTCCGGCTCCTCTCGAGCACCAGCCCCGCATCACCAGCACCTTGCCGTATGGAAACCCTTCCCGTGATCTTTCTCCTTCAACACTTAGAAATAATTTCTTACACACTTAGACACACTTTCCTTGCCCATTTGCTAGTTAGTGCTGATATTAAGTAATTGAGGTGTTGCCCTCTGAATTTGCACCTTGGTTTTCACACCGGATCCCCACCTAGCGTTGAGTGGCGGGATGGATAAAAGTGGCTGCACAGCGCTCCAAGCACCACTGCAAAACTTACAGCCGTTTGTTATATTGTTTGATGATTCTGACATGATCGATTTTGTTCTTGGCGAGTTAATCATACAATTACAAATAAGTGAATTATTTTATACTAGAGGACTGTTTCATAAATTAGGTCCCTGTCATTTATCATTGTAATTTCTTTAACTAACACATCTGACGCTTTGATCCGTTAACGTTTCTACTCTGCAATATTAATACACACTCTAGGTCACCACCGTGACGTGATGAAGAACAAAGCTCAAAGTTTACCAAGCCAGAAAAATACACTTTCTTCATTTTCCTCATTAGCTGGCACATGCGAATAGGTAACGGCAACAAGCCTTTCCAAATCTTCTCCTAATACAGGGCATGCATGAGAAACCATGGGCTTTACCTTACGACTGAAGCTCACCCTGGATAAGGTACCTCTTTCCTACTCACCAGCTAATCAGATTTTTTTATCATCCCCACTCTTCCCCACAACATGCTTTCCAATTATTCTCCATTTTCCGTGCCTCATTTCCTTCAAACAATTCTAGCAAGAAACTTTGTTCTGAAAGCTGTGCTCATCTGGTCAGAGGAGATTTAAAAGAAAGTAATCCTGGATTGAGGCGTACATCCAGTGAAAACTAACCATCCACCTCCAAGTTTCTGACCTAAACAAGGATAATTTACAGGCCAAAAGCTACTCCATAATTATTTAGGGAAGACTGGAGAAGTTCATTCTCGGATAATTCAAAACCTGATTGAATTATCAAGTCAGCAAAGGTTACCTGCTCAGCTCTGGATGACAGCAAACACATGAATTTAAGTCAAATTACTGAAAACAGGGGAAGCTGCAGACACGCAGATGAGGACCGAACTTAGAACGAAATACCTCACACACACAAAATTATTTCCTATAGCTTTTCCATGCATAAAGTGATCATACTCTTATCTCAGAGCAGGGAACACAGTCAGGTGAAGGAAGAACCGCCCTCAACTCCAGTGAGCCTCGCCAAGGACGTGAATCCATTCCAGGGTGAACGACGCCAAAGCACGCACTTCTTCACTGGCCAGCTGCAAACTATACATGCCAGTCAGTAACTTGTCCTTTTTTAAAACAAACCAACCAACCAACAAAGGCATATTTTACACAGATATCTTGGAAAAATACCGCCAGCGTACCACATTTCTGCTCACAGCTTATTCCAGTCGGCCTCTTGTACGCACCAGATACAGAGCAGACGTCGCTGGCACTAGCTTTGCCTCTCTATTGTTTGACCCTGCTTCATCTTAACTAAATTAATCTGAGATATTATCAATAAATTTTTCAACTGAGATTTGTTTCATTGCTTGTAAATGGATCAACTCTAATACGTTTTTTTTTTTCCAGTACAACCACAGCTGCTGCTTCAGAAAGTTCTGGAATTAATTAAAAAAATACGGACTCTGATGCATTTCTGTTTATTTATATTTTTGACTGACAGGAAATAAAGAAAAGCCTCACTCTTCCTTCTTTTATAATGAAAATAAACCGCTATCACCTACGTTGCTGCAGTGACGCGCACACACACCAGGCATACAGCAGATGACCATCAAGCTGGTGAGGAGAGGTGGGGACAGACCTATTCCTGCCTTGCATTGACCTTAGAAATGGGCTGCTTTCAAGTGATATTAGCTGACTCCGAGTCTTCGATCCAAAGCCCGTCCAACAAAAGGAGAAATAGAAATCCTAATCCTAAAAAGTTTTTAAAAATATTTCCAAGAAAGCATTTTTCTCTCCGTGGTTTGGTGCGTTACCTATGAACTGCGTTGCGAGGGTAACAAGCAGCTGTGATTGCATTTATTTATTTTATGAGAAAGGCTCAGGAATTCAAAACATCACTGTAAACAAAATACCCCGTTTCAGTTTCTTTTCAGAGTCTAATGAAATGGATGAAGTTTTCTGGCATTGCCACTGAATTATATAATCCTACAGAAGACATTAACGGCTGCTCTAAAAATCTAATTAAATTTTAGAGCACTAGTAATGCAGCCATAAGGCCCATGTAAGCCATTATCTACATTAATAAAAATTAAAGTCAAACAGTATCTATACAGTAATAACGTACCTGGATTCAAGGTCACTTTAATTCCCTTACTCCCATATTTTTCTTTATTGTTGCTATAAATATTATTATTTAATCAAAATTTCAAATTTATGTGCGTTTGTTACCCTGAACTTTTCTCTTAATACAGAGTATTGAGACAGGGATGAATTTAATTGTTTTTCTTAATTGTTTATTTTCTCACCTTCTACATAATATAACTCCTATTATTAGCATATAAAAGGATGAGAAACTGGGACAAGCTACAGGTACTTTATTATATATCTTAATGAAAATCTAGAATCAATGCAACACAGCACGGCGTGACCCATCTCAAACCCAACTCTTCTCTTGCATGGAAGGGAAGAAAAAGAAGAAAGTGGATGCTATAGAAAGGAAAAAGGAATAAAGGCAGAAAATTAAAAAAAGCTAACAGGAGAGCTGGCACAGAGCTCTGCGCCTGGGAGGAGAGGGGTGAGCTGCCCCAGGTCTGCTCCTGGGGCAAGCGCAAGGGACTGGAACAGTAGCCACTGCTTGAAAATCAATATCAACTAAATATTTGCAGCTGGCGACATGAAATAATTCCTTATAAAAATAAGGAATTTCTAGAGTTATGAATGGCTTGTAGCTGAAGGTCAAATATTCACTAAAATGTATTTTTTACTTAGAGGTACACGATGATATTCAGTGTTAATGAAAAATCGAGTTGGTTTTGCAGCGTTGGTCTTCCCTTTGCAAAGAGCACTCTACTTTCGGTAACGGCATGATATGCTCTTTATGGGCCATGTTTAACCCTGCGCCGGTCCTGGGTGGTAACGCAAGGTTACGATGCCTTTGAGTTCTTAAGACAATCTGAGTTGGGAGGAATTATCACTGTTGGTACCGGGCTGAGAATATTGTCTACTTTGCCTCAACCATGAATTGTGCCTTCTTCCTAAAGGTCAACGAGAAGAGCGGTCCGCAGCAACTCCCGACACAAAACAAAGAGGCCGGAGAGGCTGCGGACTGTCCCGGAGTACGGTGTTGACCCCGTGGCTGGAAAACAAAGCCCACGTAACGAAGGGGCAGCGAAAACCAGAGGCATTCTGTCAGACAGCTGAAGAGTTTTCTACTTGCTGGGTGAAGAAATTCTTTCTATAGCATGCTAACGGCTTGGATTTTGCCTGGGATGCTACGTCTGTGCAATTGTATTTGGATTTTATTCCTAATAGGTGATCTCCACATATTCAAAGCAATGAATTTTGTTTTCCTGCTTTGTATGGCAAAGATTACTGTGCATTTAAATAACGTCTCTACTACCGTGGTGTATTGTAAATGACAGAACAAATTGCAAAGATAATTTTGGAGCAGTATTTACTATTTACTGCACTGAAACTTCACTTGGATGTCTTTGGAAAGACTGAACTCTGTTGGAAAACCAGAGAGTGGCTGATCTTAATCAGGATCGTCTGCATTGCTTCTAAACTCTTCTGCAAACCTTTTT